>CATKUP010000917.1:0-40000 GCA_949786385.1 Onychomys leucogaster
GTTTTTCAACTATGCTTATGAAACTGATACAAACAACAGACCCTCGTAAATAAAGGCTGTTTAGTTATAGTGAGAATCGCGTTGGGTTCGTTAACTGCAAAAAAACATTTGAGCCCAAAATTCACTGGGTTTACCTGAAATTAACTCCTGCTTATAGGAAGACACAGATCCTGGGGTTTATCTACATTTCTGAAGGCAAATTCAGACCAGAATTCTCATCCCTGAAAAACACTCTGTTTTAAGGCAAGAATCATCCTCTTCTTTCCAGCCTCTCCAATACAGCAAGAACCATGTGCATGCCCTGCAAAAAAGAACTGTGTTTCCTACTCATACAGACCATATGTAGATCAACTCTGCTTATGAAACTGTTATAGACCACAGCTCCTCTTACGTAAATGCGCTTTAGTTAATAGTGAGAATCACGTTGGGTTCGTGAACTGTGAAAAATCATTTGAGCCCAAAATTCACTGGGTTTACCTGAAATTAACTCCTGCTTGTAGGAAGACACAGATCCTGGGGTTTAACTCCGTTTCTGAAGGCAAATTCAGACCAGAATTCTCATCCCTGAAAAACACTGTGTTTTAAGGCAAGAATCATCCTCTTCTTTCTAACCTCTCAAATACAGCAAGAACCATGTGCATGCCCTGTAAAAAGGAACTATGTTTCCTACTTATACAGACCATATGTAGATCAACTCCGGTTATGAAACTGATACAAACCACAGCACCTCTTAAATAAATGCTGTTTAGTTAATAGTGAGAATCGCCTTGGGGTTTCAAACTGTGTAAAATCATTTGAGCACAAAATTCACTTGGTTTACCAGAAATAAACTCTTCCATGTAGGAAGACACAGATCCTGGATTTTAACTCCGATTTTGAAGGTAAATTCAGACCAGTGTTCTCATCCATGAAACACAGTCTGTTTTCACGCAACAAGCAAGCTCTTCTTACCAGAGTTTATAATACAGCAAGAATTATGAGCCTGCCCTGAGAAAAAGAAATGTGTTTCCTACTCATATGGACCATATGTAGTTCAACTCTGCATATGAAACTAATACAAACCACAGCTCCTCTTACATAAAGGGTCTTTACTTAATAGTGAGTATCATGTTGGGTTGGTGAACTGGGAAAAATCATTTGAGCCCAAAATTCACTGGGTTTACCAGAAATGAACTCTTGCTTGTAGGAAGATACAGATCCTGTGGTTTAACTCCGTTTCTGAGGGGATATTCAGACCAGAGTTCTTATCCCTGAAACACACTCTTTTTTAAACCAACACGCAAGCTCTACTTTCCATAGTCTAAAATACAGCAAGAACCATGAGCATGCCCTGAATAAAAGAACTGTGTTTCCTAAACATACGGAGCATATGTAGTTCAACTCTGCATATGAAACTGATACAAACCACAGCTCCTCTGGCATAAAAGCTCTTTAGTTAATAGTGAGAATCGGTTTCGGTTGGGGAACTGAGAAAAATCATTTGAGCCGAAAATTCACTGGATTTACCTGAACTGAACACTTGCTTGTAGGAAGACACAGATCCTGGGGTTTAACTCCGTTTCTGAGGGGAAATTCAGACCAGTGTCCTCATCCATGAAACACACTCTATTTCACGCAAGAAGCAAACTCTTCATACAGCGGCTCCAATACATCAAGAACCATGAGCATGCCCAGAAAAAAAGAACCGTGTTTCCTACTTTTACAAACCATATGTTGTTCAACTCTGCTTATGAAACTGATACAAACCACAGACCCTCGTAAATAAATGCTGTTTAGTTAATAGTGAGAATGGCGTTGTGTTCGTGAACTGCGAAAAAACATTTGAGCCCAAAATACACTGGGTTTACCTGAAATTAATTCCTGCTTTTAGGAAGACACTGATCCTGGGGTTTAACAACGTTTCTGAAGGCAAATTCAGACCAGAATTCTCATCCCTGAAAAACACTGTGTTTTAAGGCAAGAATCATCCTCTTCTTTCCAGCGGCTCTAATACATCAAGAACCATGAGCATGCCAAGAAAAAAATAACTGTGTTTCTTACTCATACGGACCATATGTAGTTAAACTCTGCATATGAAACTAATACAAACCACAGCTCCTCTTACATACAGACTCTTTAGTTAATAGTGACAATCATGTTGGGTTGGTGAACTGTGAAAAATCTTTTGAGCCCAAAATACACTGGGTTTACCAAAAATGAACTCTTGCTTGTAGGAAGACAAAGATCCTGGGGTTTTCTCCATTTCCGAAGGCAAATTCAGACCAGAGTTCTCATCCCTGAAAAACACTCTGTTTTCACTCAAGAAGCATGCTCTTATTTCCAGCCGCTCCAAAACATCAAGAACCATGACCACGCCCAGAAAAAAAGTAATCTGTTTCCTACTCATACGGACCATATGTAGTTCAACTCTGCATATAAAACTGATACAAACCACAGACACTCTTACATAAATGCTTTTTAATTAATAGTGAGAATCGGTTTCGGTTGGTGAACTAGGAAAAAACATTTGAGTCCAAAATTGAATTGGTTTACGAGAAATGAACTCTTTCTTGTAGGAAGACACAGATCCTATGGTTTAACTCCGTTTCTGAAGGGAAATTCAGACCTGAGTTCTCATCCCTGAAACACACTCTGCTTTAACGCAAGAAGCAAGCTCTTCTTTCCAGAGTCTAAAATATAGCAAGAACCATGAGCATGCCCTGAAAAACTGAACTGAGTTTCCTACTCATACGGACCATGTGTAATTCAACTCTGCATATGAAACTGATACAAACCACAGCTCCTCTTACATAAATGCTCTTTAGTTAATAGTGACATTCGCGTTGGGTTTGTTAAATGCGAAAAACCTTTTGAGCCCAAAATTCACTGGATTTAAGAGAAATGAACTCTTGCTTGTAGCAAGACACAGATCCTGGGGTTTAACTCCGTTTCTGAA
The DNA here is from genome assembly GCA_949786385.1 of Onychomys leucogaster. NCBI lineage: Eukaryota > Metazoa > Chordata > Mammalia > Rodentia > Cricetidae > Onychomys > Onychomys leucogaster. The sequence continues at coordinate 2,936 of CATKUP010000917.1, forward strand.
GGGAAATTCACACCAGTGTTCTCATCTCAGAAACACACTCTGTTTTAATGTCAGAAGCAAGCACTTCTTTCCAGCGGCTCCAATACATCAAGAACCATGAGCATGCCCAGATAAAAAGAACCGTGTTTCCTACTCATACAGACCATATGTTTTTCAACTATGCTGATGAAACTGATACAAACCACAGACCCTCGTAAATAAATGCTGTTTAGTTAATAGTCAGAATCACGTTGGGTTCGTGAACTGCAAAAAAACATTTGAGCACAAAATTCACTGGGTTTACCTGAAATTAACTCCTGCTTGTAGGAAGACACAGATCCTGGGGTTTAACTACGTTTCTGAAGGCAAATTCAGACCAGAATTCTCATCCCTGAAAAACACTCTGTTTTAAGACAAGAATCATCCTCTTCTTTCCAGCCTCTCCAATACAGCAAGAACCATGTGCATGCCCTGAAAAAAAGAACTGTGTTTCCTACTCATACAGACCATATGTAGATCAACTCTGCTTATGAAACTGATATAGACCACAGCTCCTCTTACATAATTGTGCTTTAGTTAATAGTGAGAATCACGTTGGGTTCGTGAACTGTGAAAAAACATTTGAGCCCAAAATTCACTGGGTTTACCTGAAATTAACTCCTGCTTGTAGGAAGACAGAGATCCTGGGGTTTAACTCCGTTTCTGAAGGCAAATTCAGACCAGACTTCTCAACCCTGAAAAACACTCTGTTTTAAGGCAAGAATCATCCTCTTCTTTCTAGCCTCTCTAATACAGCAAGAACCATGTGCATGCCCTGTAAAAAGGAACTATGTTTCCTACTTATACAGACCATATGTAGATCAACTCTGGTTATGAAACTGATACAAACCACAGCAACTCTTAAATAAATGCTGTTTAGTTAATAGTGAGAATCGACTCGGGGTTTCAAACTGTGTAAAATCATTTGAGCACAAAATTCACTTGGTTTACCAGAAATAAACTCTTCCATGTAGGAAGACACAGATCCTGGATTTTAACTCCGATTTTGAAGGTAAATTCAGACCAGTGTTCTCATCCATGAAACACAGTCTGTTTTCACGCAACAAGCAAGCTCTTCTTACCAGATTTTATAATACAGCAAGAACCACGAGCCTGCCCTGAGAAATAGAACTGTGTTTCCTACTCATATGGACCATATGTAGTTCAACTCTGCATATAAAACTAATACAAACCACAGCTCCTCTTACATAAAGGGTCTTTACATAATAGTGAGTATCATGTTGGGTTGGTGAACTGGGAAAAATCATTTGAGCCCAAAATTCACTGGGTTTACCAGAAATGAACTCTTGCTTGTAGGAAGATACAGATGCTGTGGTTTAACTCCGTTTCTGAGGGGATATTCAGAACAGAGTTCTTATCCCTGAAACACACTCTGTTTTAACCCAACACGCAAGCTCTTCTTTCCAGAGTCTAAAATACAGCAAGAACCATGAGCATGCCCTGAAAAACAGAACTGTGTTTCCTACTCCTACGGACCACATGTAGTTCAACTCTGCATATGAAACTGATACAAACCACAGCTCCACTTATATAAATGCTCTTTAGTTAATAGTGAGAATCGGTTTTGGTTGGTGAACTGAGAAAAATCATTTGAGCCGAAAATTCACTGGATTTACCTGAACTGAACTCTTGCTTGTAGGAAGACACAGATCCAGGGGTTTACCTCCATTTCTGAAGGGAAATTCAGACCAGAATTCTCATCCATGAAACACACTCTGTTTTAACGCAAGAAGCAGGCTCTTCTTTCCAGCAGCTCCAATACAGTAAGAACCATGAGCATGCCCAGGAAAAAGAACCGTGTTTCCTACTCATATGAACAATATGTAGTTCAACTCTGCTTATGAAACTGATACAAAATAAGGCTCCCCTTAAATAAATGCTGTTTAATTAATAGTGAGAATCCCATTGGGTTTTTGAACTGTGTAAAATCATTTGAGCCCAAAATTCACTGGGTTTACCAGAAATGCACTCTGGCTTGTAGGAAGACACTGATCCTGGGTTTTAACTCCGTTTTTGAAGGCAAATTCAGACCAGAGTTCTCATCCCTGAAAAACAAAATGTTTTCTCTCAAGAAGCAAGCTCTTCTTTCCAGCGGCTCCAATACATAGAGAACCATGAGCATGCCCTGAAAAAAAGAACTGTGTTTCCTACTCATACAGACCATATGTAGACCAACTCTGCTTATGAAACTGAAACAAACCACAGCTCCTCTTACATAAATGCTCTTTAGTTAATAGTGAGAATAGCGTTGGGTTCGTGAACTGTGTAATCATTTGAGCCCAAAATTCACTGGGTTTACCAGAAATGAACTCTTGCTTGTAGGAAGACACAGATCCTGGGGTTTAACTCCGTTTCTGAAGGGAAATTCAGACCAGTGTCCTCATCCATGAAACACACTCTATTTCATGCAAGAAGCAAACTCTTCTTTCCAGCGGCTCCAATACATCAAGAACCATGAGCATGCCCAGAAAAAAAGAACCGTGTTTCCTACTCTTACAAACCATATGTTGTTCAACTCTGCTTATGAAACTGATACAAACCACAGACCCTCGTAAATAAATGCTGTTTAGTTAATAGTGAGAATCGCGTTGTGTTCGTGAACTGCGAAAAAACATTTGAGCCCAAAATACACTGGGTTTACCTGAAATTAATTCCTGCTTTTAGGAAGACACTGATCCTGGGGTTTAACAACGTTTCTAAAGGCAAATTCAGACCAGAATTCTCATCCCTGAAAAACACTGTGTTTTAAGGCAAGAATCATCCTCTTCTTTCCAGCGGCTCTAATACATCAAGAACCATGAGCATGCCAAGAAAAAAATAACTGTGTTTCTTACTCATACGGACCATATGTAGTTAAACTCTGCATATGAAACTAATACAAACCACAGCTCCTCTTACATACAGACTCTTTAGTTAATAGTGACAATCATGTTGGGTTGGTGAACTGTGAAAAATCTTTTGAGCCCAAAATACACTGGGTTTACCAAAAATGAACTCTTGCTTGTAGGAAGACAAAGATCCTGGGGTTTTCTCCATTTCCGAAGGCAAATTCAGACCAGAGTTCTCATCCCTGAAAAACACTCTGTTTTCACTCAAGAAGCAAGCTCTTATTTCCAGCCGCTCCAAAACATCAAGAACCATGACCACGCCCAGAAAAAAAGTAATCTGTTTCCTACTCATACGGACCATATGTAGTTCAACTCTGCATATGAAACTGATACAAACCACAGACACTCTTACATAAATGCTTTTTAATTAATAGTGAGAATCGGTTTCGTTTGGTGAACTAGGAAAAATCATTTGAGTCCAAAATTGAATTGGTTTACGAGAAATGAACTCTTTCTTGTAGGAAGACACAGATCCTGGGGTTTAACTCCATTTCTGAAGGGAAATTCAGACCTGAGTTCTCATCCCTGAAACACACTCTGCTTTAACGCAAGAAGCAAGCTCTTCTTTCCAGAGTCTAAAATATAGCAAGAACCATGAGCATGCCCTGAAAAAAAGAACTGAGTTTCCTACTCATACAGACCATGTGTAATTCAACTCTGCATATGAAACTGATACAAACCACAGACCCTCGTAAATAAATGCTGTTTAGTTAATAGTCAGAATCGCGTTGGGTTCGTGAACTGCAAAAAAACATTTGAGCCCAAAATTCACTGGGTTTACCTGAAATTAACTCCTGCTTGTAGGAAGACACAGATCCTGGGGTTTAACTACGTTTCTGAAGGCAAATTCAGACCAGAATTCTCATCCCTGAAAAACACTCTGTTTTAATGTCAGAAGCAAGCTCTTCTTTCCAGCGGCTCCTATACATCAAGAACCATGAGCATGCCCAGATAAAAAGAACCGTGTTTCCTACTCATACAGACCATATGTTTTTCAACTATGCTTATGAAACTGATACAAACCACAGACCCTCGTAAATAAATGCTGTTTAGTTAATAGTGAGAACCGCGTTGGGTTCGTGAACTGCAAAAAATCATTTGAGCCCTAAATTCACTGGGTTTACCTGAAATTAACTCCTGCTTGTAGGAAGACACAGATCCTGGGGTTTAACTACGTTTCTGAAGGCAAATTCAGACCAGAATTCTCATCCCTGAAAAACACTCTGTTTTAAGGCAAGAATCATCCTCTTCTTTCCAGCCTCTCCAATACAGCAAGAACCATGTGCATGCCCTGAAAAAAAGAACTGTGTTTCCTACTCATACAGACCATATGTAGAACAACTCTGCTTATGAAACTGAAACAAACCACAGCTCCTCTTACATAAATGCTCTTTAGTTAATAGAGAGAATAGCGTTGGGTTCGTGAACTGTGTAAAATCATTTGAGCCCAAAATTCACTGGGTTTACCAGAAATGAACTCTTGCTTGTAGGAAGACACAGATCCTGGGTTTTAACTCCATTTCTGAAGGGAAATTCAGACCAGTGTTCTCATCCATAAAACACACTCTATTTCACGCAAGAAGCAAACTCTTCTTTCCAGCGGCTCCAATACATCAAGAACCATGAGCATGCCCAGAAAAAAAGAACCGTGTTTCCTACTCTTACAAACCATATGTTGTTCAACTCTGCTTATGAAACTGATACAAACCACAGACCCTCGTAAATAAATGCTGTTTAGTTAATAGTGAGAATCGCGTTGTGTTCGTGAACTGCGAAAAAACATTTGAGCCCAAAATACACTGGGTTTACCTGAAATTAATTCCTGCTTTTAGGAAGACACTGATCCTGGGGTTTAACAACGTTTCTAAAGGCAAATTCAGACCAGAATTCTCATCCCTGAAAAACACTGTGTTTTAAGGCAAGAATCATCCTCTTCTTTCCAGCGGCTCTAATACATCAAGAACCATGAGCATGCCAAGAAAAAAATAACTGTGTTTCTTACTCATACGGACCATATGTAGTTAAACTCTGCATATGAAACTAATACAAACCACAGCTCCTCTTACATACAGACTCTTTAGTTAATAGTGACAATCATGTTGGGTTGGTGAACTGTGAAAAATCTTTTGAGCCCAAAATACACTGGGTTTACCAAAAATGAACTCTTGCTTGTAGGAAGACAAAGATCCTGGGGTTTTCTCCATTTCCGAAGGCAAATTCAGACCAGAGTTCTCATCCCTGAAAAACACTCTGTTTTCACTCAAGAAGCAAGCTCTTATTTCCAGCCGCTCCAAAACATCAAGAACCATGACCACGCCCAGAAAAAAAGTAATCTGTTTCCTACTCATACGGACCATATGTAGTTCAACTCTGCATATGAAACTGATACAAACCACAGACACTCTTACATAAATGCTTTTTAATTAATAGTGAGAATCGGTTTCGTTTGGTGAACTAGGAAAAATCATTTGAGTCCAAAATTGCATTGGTTTACGAGAAATGAACTCTTTCTTGTAGGAAGACACAGATCCTGGGGTTTAACTCCATTTCTGAAGGGAAATTCAGACCTGAGTTCTCATCCCTGAAACACACTCTGCTTTAACGCAAGAAGCAAGCTCTTCTTTCCAGAGTCTAAAATATAGCAAGAACCATGAGCATGCCCTGAAAAAAAGAACTGAGTTTCCTACTCATACAGACCATGTGTAATTCAACTCTGCATTTGAAACTGATACAAACCACAGACCCTCGTAAATAAATGCTGTTTAGTTAATAGTCAGAATCGCGTTGGGTTCGTGAACTGCAAAAAAACATTTGAGCCCAAAATTCACTGGGTTTACCTGAAATTAACTCCTGCTTGTAGGAAGACACAGATCCTGGGGTTTAACTACGTTTCTGAAGGCAAATTCAGACCAGAATTCTCATCCCTGAAAAACACTCTGTTTTAATGTCAGAAGCAAGCTCTTCTTTCCAGCGGCTCCTATACATCAAGAACCATGAGCATGCCCAGATAAAAAGAACCGTGTTTCCTACTCATACAGACCATATGTTTTTCAACTATGCTTATGAAACTGATACAAACCACAGACCCTCGTAAATAAATGCTGTTTAGTTAATAGTGAGAACCGCGTTGGGTTCGTGAACTGCAAAAAAACATTTGAGCCCTAAATTCACTGGGTTTACCTGAAATTAACTCCTGCTTGTAGGAAGACACAGATCCTGGGGTTTAACTACGTTTCTGAAGGCAAATTCAGACCAGAATTCTCATCCCTGAAAAACACTCTGTTTTAAGGCAAGAATCATCCTCTTCTTTCCAGCCTCTCCAATACAGCAAGAACCATGTGCATGCCCTGAAAAAAAGAACTGTGTTTCCTACTCATACAGACCATATGTAGAACAACTCTGCTTATGAAACTGAAACAAACCACAGCTCCTCTTACATAAATGCTCTTTAGTTAATAGAGAGAATAGCGTTGGGTTCGTGAACTGTGTAAAATCATTTGAGCCCAAAATTCACTGGGTTTACCAGAAATGAACTCTTGCTTGTAGGAAGACACAGATCCTGGGTTTTAACTCCATTTCTGAAGGGAAATTCAGACCAGTGTTCTCATCCATAAAACACACTCTATTTCACGCAAGAAGCAAACTCTTCTTTCCAGCGGCTCCAATACATCAAGAACCATGAGCATGCCCAGAAAAAAAGAACCGTGTTTCCTACTCTTACAAACCATATGTTGTTCAACTCTGCTTATGAAACTGATACAAACCACAGACCCTCGTAAATAAATGCTGTTTAGTTAATAGTGAGGATCGTGTTGGGTTCATGAACTGCAAAAAACATTTGAGCCCAAAATACACTGTGTTTACCTGAAATTAACTCCTGCTTTTAGGAAGACACAGATCCAGGGGTTTAACAACGTTTCTGAAGGCAAATTCAGACCAGAATTCTCATCCCTGAAAAACACTGTGTTTTAAGGCAAGAATCATCCTCTTCTTTCCAGCGGCTCCAATAAATCCAGAACCATGAGCATGCCAAGAAAAAAAGAACTGTGTTTCTTACTCATACGGACCATATGTAGTTAAACTCTGCATATGAAACTATTACAAACCACAGCTCCTCTTACATACAGACTCTTTAGTTAATAGTGAGAATCATGTTGCGTTGGTGAACTGTGAAAAATCATTTGAGCCCAAAATACACTGGGTTTACCAAAAATGAACTCTTCCTTGTAGGAAGACAAAGATCCTGGGGTTTAACTCCGTTTCCGAAGGCAAATTCAGACCAGAGTTCTCATCCCTGAAAAACACTCTGTTTTCACTCAAGAAGCAAGCTCTTCTTTCCAGCCGCTCCAATACATCAAGAACCATGATCACACCCAGAAAAAAAGAACTCTGTTTCCTACTCATACGGACCATATGTAGTTCAACTCTGCATATGAAACTGATACAAACCACAGACCCTCTTACATAAATGCTTTTTAATTAATAGTGAGAATCGATTTCAGTTGGTGAACTGAGAAAAATCATTTGAGTCCAAAATTCACTTGGTTTACCAGAAATGAACTCTTTCTTGTAGGAAGACACAGATCCCGGGGTTTAACTCCGTTTGTGAAGGGAAATTCAGACCTGAGTTCTCATCCCTGAAAAACACTCTGTTTTAAGGCAAGAATCATCCACTTCTTTCCAGCTTCTCCAATACAGTAAGAAACATGAGCATGCCCAGAAAAAAGAACTGTGTTTCCTACTCATACAGACTTTATGTAGTTCAACTCTGCTATTGAACCTGATACAAACCACAGCACCTCTAACATAAATGCTCTTTAGTTAATAGTTGGAATCGTGTTGTGTTCTTGAACTGCGAAAAATCATTTGAGCCCAAATTTCACTGGGTTTACCTGAAATTAACTCCTGCTTGTAGAAAGACACAGATCCTGGGGTTTAACTACGTTTCTGAAGGCAAATTCAGACCAGAATTCTCATTCCTGAAAATCACTCAGTTTTAAGGCAAGAATCATCCTCTTCTTTCAAGCCTCTCCAATACAGCAAGAACCATGTGCATGCCCTGAAAAAAAGAACTGTGTTTGCTACTCATACAGATCATATGTAGATCAACTATGCTTATTAAACTGATATAGACCACAGCTCCTCTTACATAAATGCACTTTAGTTAATAGTGAGAATCACGTTGGGTTCGTGAACTGTGAAAAACCATTTGAGCCCAAAATTCACTGGGTTTACCTGAAATTAACTCCTGCTTGTAGGAAGACACAGATCCTGGGGTTTAACTCCGTTTCTGAAGGCAAATTCAGACCAGAATTCTCATCCCTGAAAAACACTGCGTTTTAAGGCAAGAATCATCCTCTTCTTTCTAGCCTCTCTAATGCAGCAAGAACCATGTGCATGCCCTGTAAAAAGGAACTATGTTTCCTACTTATACAGACCATATGTAGATCAACTCTGGTTATGAAACTGATACAAACCACAGCACCTCTTAAATAAATGCTGTTTAGTTAATAGTGAGAATCGCCTTGGGGTTTCAAACTGTGTAAAATCATTTGAGCACAAAATTCACTTGGTTTACCAGAAATAAACTCTTCCATGTAGGAAGACACAGATCCTGGATTTTAACTCCGATTTTGAAGGTAAATTCAGACCAGTGTTCTCATCCATGAAACACAGTCTGTTTTCACGCAACAAGCAAGCTCTTCTTACCAGAGTTTATAATACAGCAAGAACCATGAGCCTGCCATGAGAAAAAGAACTGTGTTTCCTACTCATATGGACCATATGTAGTTCAACTCTGCGTATGAAACTAATACAAACCACAGCTCCTCTTACATAAAGGGTCTTTACTTAATAGTGAGTATCATGTTGGGTTGGTGAACTGGGAAAAATCCTTTGAGCCCAAAATTCACTGGGTTTACCAGAAATGAACTCTTGCTTGTAGGAAGATACAGATGCTGTGGTTTAACTCCGTTTCTGAGGGGATATTCAGACCAGAGTTCTTATCCCTGAAACACACTCTGTTTTACCGCAAGAAGCAAGCTCTTCTTTCCAGAGTCTAAAATACAGGAAGAACAATGAGCATGCCCTGAAAAACAGAACTGTGTTTCCTACTCATACAGACCATATGTAGTTCAACTCTGCATATGAAACTGATACAAACCACAGCTCCTCTTAAATAAATGCTCTTTAGTTAATAGTGAGAATCGCCTTGGGTTGGTGAACTGCGAAAAATCATTTGAGCCCAAAATTCACTGGATTTACCTGAACTGAACTCTTGCTTGTAGGAAGACACAGATCCTGGGGTTTAAATCCATTTCTGAAGGGAAATTCAGAACAGTGTTCTCATCCATGAAACACACTCTGTTTTCACAAAGAAGCAAGCTCTTCTTTCCAGTGGCTCCAATACATCAAGAACCATGAGCATGGCCAGAAAAAAGAACCATGTTTTGTACTCATACGGACAATATGTAGTTCAACTCTGCTTATGAAACTGATACAAAACACAGCTCCTCTTAAATAAATGCTGTTTAATTAATAGTGAGAATCGCATTGGGGTTTTGAACTGTGTAAAATCATTTGAACCCAAAATTCACTTGGTTTACCAGAAATAAACTCTTCCATGTAGGAAGACACAGATGCTGGGGTTTAACTCCATTTCTGAAGGGAAATTCAGACCAGAGTTCTCATCCATGAAACACACCCTGTTTAATGCAAGAAGGAAGCTCTTGTTTCAGGATTCACCAATACAGCAAGAACCATGAGCATGCCCTGAAAAAAATAACTGTGTTTCCTACTCATACGGATCATATGTAGTTCAACTCTGGTTATGAAACTGATACAAACCACAGCTCCTCTTACATAAATCCTCTTTAGTTAATAGTGAGAAGAGCGAAGGGTTCGTAAACTGCAAAAAATAATTTGAGCCCAAAAATCAATGGGTTTACCAGAAATGAACTCTTGCTTGTAGGTAGACACAGATCCTGGGGTTTAACTCCGTTTTTGCAGGGAAATTCAGATTAGAGTTCTCATTGCTAAAACACACTCTGTTTTAACGAAGTAGCAAGCTCTTCTTTCCATAGTCTAAAATACAGCAAGAACCATGAGCATGGCATGAAAAAAAGAACTATGTTTCCTATTCATACGGACCATATTTAGTTCAACTCTGCTCATGACACTGATACAGACCACCGCTCCTCTTACATAAATGCTCTTTAGTTAATAGTGAGAATCGGCTTGGGTTCCTGAACTGCAAAATATCATTTGAGCCCAAAATTTAATGGGTTTACCAGAACTGAACTCTTGCTTGTAGTAAGATATATCCTGGGGTTTAACTCCGTTTATTAAGGCAAATTCAGACGTGAATTCTCAACCCTGAAAAACACTCTGTTTTAAGGCAAGAATCATCCTCTTCTTTCCAGCGTTTCCAATACAGTAAGAACCGTGAGCATGCCCATAAAAAAGAACTGTGTTTCCTACTCATACGGACCATATGTAGTTCAACTCTGCTTATGAAATGATACAGATCGCAGCTTCTCTTACATAAATGCTCTTTAGTTAATAGTGATAATCGCATTGGGTTCTAGAACTGTGTAGTCATTTGAGCCGAAAATTCACTTGCTTTACCAGTAAAGAACTGTTGCTGGTAGGAAGACACAGATCATGGTGTTTAACTCCGTTTGTGAATGGAAATTCAGAACAGAGTTCTCATCCATGAAACACACCATGTTTTAGTGCATGAAGCAAGCTCTTCTTTCCAGCGTCACCAATACAGGAAGAACCATGAGCATGCCCTGAAAAAAAGAACTGTGTTTCCTACTCATACAGACCATATGTAGATCAACTCTGCTTATGAAACTGATATAGACCATACCTCCTCTTACATAAATCTCTTTAGTTAATAGTGAGAATAGCGTTGGGTTCCTGAACTGCAAAAAATCATTTGAGCCCAAAATTCACTGGGTTAACCAGAAATGAACTCTTGCTTGTAGGAAGATACAAATCCTGTGGTTTAACTCCGTTTCTGAAGGGAAATTCAGACCAGAGTTCTCATCCTTGAAACACACTCTGTTTTAACAATGAAGCAAGCTCTTCTTTCCAGAGTCTAAAATACAGCACGAACCATGAGCATGGCCTGAAAAAAAAGAACTGTGTTTCCTATTCATACGGACCATATTTAGTTCATCTTTGCTTATGAAACTGATACAGACAACAGCTCCTCTTACATAAATGCTCTTTAGTTAATAGTGAGAATCGGCTTGGGTTTGTGAACTGCGAAAAATCATTTCAGCCCAAAATTCACTTGGTATACCAGGAATGAACTCTTGCTTGTTTGAATACACTGATCTTGGGGTTTAACTCCGTTTCTGAGGGGATATTCAGACCAGAGTTCTTATTCCTGAAACACACTCTGTTTTAACCCAACACGCAAGCTCTTCTTTCCAGAGTCAAAAATAGAGCAAGAACCGTGAGCATGCCCAGAAAAAAAGAACTGTGTTTCCTATTCATACAGACCATATGTAGTTCAACTCTGCATATGAAACTGATAAAAACCACAGCTCCTCTTAAATAAATGCTCTTTAGTTAATAGTGAGAATCGGTTATGGTTGGTGAACTGAGAAAAATCATTTGAGCCCAAAATTCACTGGATTTACCTAAACTGAACTCTTGCTTGCAGGAAGACACATTTCCTGGGATTTAACTCCGTTTCTGAAGGGAAATTCAGACTATAATTCTCTTCCTTGAAAAACACTCTGTTTTAAGGCAAGAATCATCCTCTTCTTTCCAGCTTCTCCAATACAGTAAGAAACATGAGCATGCCCACAAAAAAGAACTGTGTTTCCTACTCATACAGACCTTATGTAGTTCAACTCTGCTATTGAACCTGATACAAACCACAGCACCTCTAACATAAATGCTCTTTAGTTAATAGTGAGATTCGCGTTGTGTTCTTGAACTGCGAAAAATCATTTGAGCCCAAATTTCACTGGGTTTACCTGAAATTAACTCCTGCTTGTAGGAAGACACAGATCCTGGGGTTTCAACTCCGTTTCTGAAGCAAATTCAGACCAGAGTTCTCATCCCTGGAAAACAAACTGTTTTCAAGGAAGAAGCAAGCTCTTCTTTCCAGCGGCTCCAATACATCAAGAACCATGAGCATGCCCTGAAAAAAAGAACTGTGTTTCCTACTCATACAGACCATATGTAGATCAACTCTGCTTATGAAACTGATATAGACAATAACTCCTCTTACATAAATCTCTTTAGTTAATAGTGAGAATAGCGTTGGGTTCCTGAACTGCAAAAAATCATTTGAGCCCAAAATTCACTGGGTTAACCAGAAATGAACTCTTGCTTGTAGGAAGATACAAATCCTGTGGTTTAACTCCGTTTCTGAAGGGAAATACAGACCAGAGTTCTCATCCTTGAAACACACTCTGTTTTAACAATGAAGCAAGCTCTTCTTTCCAGAGTCTAAAATACAGCACGAACCATGAGCATGGCCTGAAAAAAAAGAACTGTGTTTCCTATTCATACGGACCATATTTAGTTCATCTTTGCTTATGAAACTGATACAGACCACAGCTCCTCTTACATAAATGCTCTTTAGTTAATAGTGAGAATCGGCTTGGGTTTGTGAACTGCGAAAAATCATTTCAGCCCAAAATTCACTTGGTATACCAGGAATGAACTCTTGCTTGTTGGAATACACTGATCTTGGGGTTTAACTCCGTTTCTGAGGGGATATTCAGACCAGAGTTCTTATTCCTGAAACACACTCTGTTTTAACCCAACACGCAAGCTCTTCTTTCCAGAGTCAAAAATAGAGCAAGAACCGTGAGCATGCCCAGAAAAAAAGAACTGTGTTTCCTATTCATACAGACCATATGTAGTTCAACTCTGCATATGAAACTGATAAAAACCACAGCTCCTCTTAAATAAATGCTCTTTAGTTAATAGTGAGAATCGGTTATGGTTGGTGAACTGAGAAAAATCATTTGAGCCCAAAATTCACTGGATTTACCTAAACTGAACTCTTGCTTGCAGGAAGACACATTTCCTGGGGTTTAACTCCGTTTCTGAAGGGAAATTCAGACTATAATTCTCTTCCTTGAAAAACACTCTGTTTTAAGGCAAGAATCATCCTCTTCTTTCCAGCTTCTCCAATACAGTAAGAAACATGAGCATGCCCACAAAAAAGAACTGTGTTTCCTACTCATACAGACCTTATGTAGTTCAACTCTGCTATTGAACCTGATACAAACCACAGCACCTCTAACATAAATGCTCTTTAGTTAATAGTGAGATTCGCGTTGTGTTCTTGAACTGCGAAAAATCATTGGAGCCCAAATTTCACTGGGTTTACCTGAAATTAACTCCTGCTTGTAGGAAGACACAGATCATGGGGTTTCAACTCCGTTTCTGAAGCAAATTCAGACCAGAGTTCTCATCCCTGGAAAACAAACTGTTTTCAAGGAAGAAGCAAGCTCTTCTTTCCAGCGGCTCCAATACATCAAGAACCATGAGCATGCCCTGAAAAAAAGAACTGTGTTTCCTACTCATACAGACCATATGTAGATCAACTCTGCTTATGAAACTGATATAGACCATAACTCCTCTTACATAAATCTCTTTAGTTAATAGTGAGAATAGCGTTGGGTTCCTGAACTGCAAAAAATCATTTGAGCCCAAAATTCACTGGGTTTACCAGAAATGAACTCTTGCTTGAAGGAAGACACAGATCCTGGGGTTTAACTACGTTTCTGAAGGGAAATTCAGACCAGAATTCTCATATCTGAAACACACTCTGTTTTAATGCAAGAAGGAAGCTCTTCTTTCCAGTGTCTTAAATACAGCAAGAACCATGAGCATGCCCTGAAAAAAAGAACTGTGTTTCCTACTCCTACGGACCATAAGTAATTCAACTCTGCATATGAAACTGATACAAACCACAGCACCTCTTTCATTAATGCTCTTTAGTTAACAAGCAGAATCGTGTTGGGTTCGTGAACTGCAAAAAATTTTGAGCCCAAAATTCACTGGGTTTACCAGAAATGAACTCCCGCTTGTAGGAAGACACAGATCCTGGGTTTTCACTCCGTTTCTCAAGGGAAATTCAGGCCAGAATTCTCATCCCTGAAACACACTCAGTTTTAATGCAAGAAGGAATCTCTTCTTTCCAGCGTCTCCAATACAGTAAGAACCATGAGCACGCCGAGAAAAAAAGAACTGTGTTTCCTACTCATATGGACCATATATAATTCAACTCTGCTTATGAAAGTGAAACAAACCACAGCTCCTCTTACATAAATGCTCTTTAGTTCATAGTGAGAATAGCTTTGGGTTCGTGAACTGTGTAAAAGCATTGGAGCCAAAAATTCACTGGGTTTACCAGAAATGAACTCTTGCTTGTAGGAGTATACAGATCCTGTGAATTATCTCCGTTTCTGAAGGGATATTCAGACAAGAGTTCTCATCCCTGAAACACACTCTGTTTTAACCCAAGAAGCAAGCTCTTCATTCCAGAGTCTAAAATAGAGCAAGAACCATGAGCATGCCATGAAAAAAAGAACTGTGTTTCCTACTCATTCGGACCATATGTAGTTCAACTCTGCATATGAAAATGATACAAACCACATCTCCTCTTACATAAATGCTCTTTAGATAATAGTGAGAATCGGTTATGGTTCCTGAACTGCAAAAAATCATTTGAGCCCAAAATTCACTGGGTTAACCAGAAATGAACTCTTGCTTGTAGGAAGATACAGATCCTGTGGTTTAACTCCGTTTCTGAAGGGAAATTCAGACCAGAGTTAACATCCCTGAAACACACTCTGTTTTATCGCAAGAAGCAAGCTCTTCTTTCCAGAGTCTAACATACAGCAAGAAACATGAGCATGCCCTGAAAAAGAGGACTGTGTCTCCTACTCATACGGACCATATGTAGTTAAACTCTGCTTATGAAACTGATGCAAACCACAGCTCCTCTTACATAAATGCTCTTTAGTTAATAGTGAGATTCAGTTTCGGTTGGTGAACTGAGAAAAAAAATTTGAGCACAAAATTCACTGGATTTACCTGAACTGAACTCTTGCTTGTAGGAAGACACAGATCCTGGGGTTTAACTCAGTTTCTGAAGGGAAATTCAGACCAGAATTCTCATCCCTGAAAAACACTCTGTTTTAAGGCAAGAATCATCCTCTTCTTTCTAGCGTCTCTAATACAGCAAGAACCATGTGCATGCCCTGTAAAAAGGAACTATGTTTCCTACTTATACAGACAATATGTAGATCAACTCTGGTTATGAAACTGATACAAACCACAGCACCTCTTAAATAAATGCTGTTTAGTTAATAGTGATAATCGCCTTGGGGTTTCAAACTGTGTAAAATCATTTGAGCACAAAATTCACTTGGTTTACCAGAAATAAACTCTTCCATGTAGGAAGACACAGATCCTGGATTTTAACTCCGATTTTGAAGGTAAATTCAGACCAGTGTTCTCATCCATGAAACACAGTCTGTTTTCACGCAACAAGCAAGCTCTTCTTACCAGAGTTTATAATACAGCAAGAACCATGAGCCTGCCCTGAGAAAAAGGACTGTGTTTCTTACTCATATGGACCATATGTAGTTCAACTCTGCATATGAAACTAATACAAACCACAGCTCCTCTTACATAAAGGGTCTTTACTTAATAGTGAGTATCATGTCGGGTTGGTGAACTGGGAAAAATCATTTGAGCCCAAAATTCACTGGGTTTACCAGAAATGAACTCTTGCTAGTAGGAAGATACAGATCCTGTGGTTTAACTGCGTTTCTGAGGGGATATTCAGACCAGAGTTCTTATTCCTTAAACACACTCTGTTTTAACCCAACACGCAAGCTCTTCTTTCCAGAGTCTAAAATACAGCAAGAACCATGAGCATGCCCTGAAAAAAAGAACTGTGTTTCCTACTTAGACGAACCATATGTAGTTCAACTCTGCTTATGAAACTGATACAAACCACAGCTCTTCTTACATAAACCCTCTTTAGTTAATAGTGAGAATCATGTTAGGTTTGTGAACTGCGAAAAATCATTGGAGCCCAAAATTCCCTGGGTTTACCAGAAATGAACTCTTGCTTGTAGGAAGACACGGATCCTGGGGTTTAACTCCGTTTCTGCAGGGAAATTCAGATTAGAGTTCTCATCGCTGAAACACACTCTGTTTTAACGAAGAAGCAAGGTCTTCTTTCCAGAGTCTAAAATACAGCAAGAACCATGAGCATGGCATAAAAAAAGAACTATGTTTCCTATTCATACGGACCATATTTAGTTCAACTCTGCTCATGAAACTGATACAGACCACAGCTCCTCTTACATAAATGCTCTTTAGTTAATAGTGAGAATCGGCTTGGGTTGGTGAACTGCGAAAAATCATTTGAGCCCAAAAGTCTCTTGCTTTACCAGAAATTAACTCTTGCTTGTAGGAAGACACAGATCCTGGGGTTTAACTCCGTTTCTGCTGGGAAATTCAGACCAGAGTTCTCATCCCTGAAACACAGTCTGTTTAAACGAAGAAGCAAGCTCTTCTTTCCAGAGTCTAAAATACAGCAATAAACATGAACATGGCCTCAAAAAAAGAACAGTGTTTCCTATTCATACTGACCATATGTAGTTCAACTCTGCTTATAAAACTGATACAAATCAAATCTCCTCTTACATAAATGCACTTTAGGTAATAGTGAGAATAACGTAGGGCTCGTGAATTGTGAAAAATCATTTCATCCCAAAATTCACTGGGTTTACACGAAATGAACTCTTGCTTTTAAGAAGACACAGATCTTGGGGTTTTACTCTGTTTCTGAAGGGAAAATCAGTCCATAGTTCTCATCGCTGGAACATACTCTGTTTTCACGCAAGAAGCAAGCGCTTCTTTCCAGAGTCTAAAATACAGCAAGAACCATGAGCATGCCTTGAAAAAAAGAACTTGTTTCCTACTCATACGGACCATATGTAGTTCAACTCTGCTTATGAAACTGATACAAACCAGAGCTCCTCTCACATAAATGCTCGTTAGTTAATATTGAGAATCATGTTGGGTTTGTGAACTGCGAAAAATCATTTGAGCCCTAAATTCACTGGGTTTACCAGAAAAGATATCTTGCTTGTATTAAGACATTGATCATGGGGTTTAAATCTGTTTCTGAAGGCAAATTCAGACCAGAGATTTCATCCCTGAAAAACATTCTGTTTTAAGGCAAGAATCATCCTCTTCTTTACAGCTTCTCAAATAAACTAAGAACCATGAGCATGACTAGAAAAAAGAACTGTGTTTCCTACTAATACAGCCCATATGTAGTTCAATTCTGCTTATGAAACTAATATATACCACAGCACCTCTTATATGAATGCTGTTTAGTTAATAGTGAGAATCGCATTGGGTTTTTGTACTGTGTAAAATCATTTGAGCCCAATTTTACTGTGTTTACCAGAACTGTACTCTTGCTTGTAGGAAGACACAGATCCTGGGGTTTAACTCCGTTTCTGCAGGGAAATTCAGACCAGAGTTCTCATCCCTGAAACACACTCTGTTTAAACATAGAAGCAAGCTCTTCTTTCCAGAGTCTAAAATACAGCAAGAACCATGAGCATGGCCTGAAAAAAAGAACTGTGTTTCCTATTCATAAGGACCATATGTAGTTCAACTCTGCTTATGAAACTGATACATACAACAACTCCTCTTACATAAAAACTCTTTAGTTAGTAGTGAGAATCGCGTTGGGTTCCTGAACTGCGAAAAATCATTTGAGCTTAAAATTAACTGGGTTTACCAGAAATGAACTCTTGCTTGTAGGAAGATACTGATCCTGGGGTTTAACTCTGTTTTTGGAGGCAAATTCATCCAGACTTCTCTTCCCTGAAACACACTCTCTTATAACACAAGAAGCAAGCTCTTCTTTCCAGCGTCTCCAATATAATAAGAAACTTGAGCAAGCCCAGAAAAAAAGAACTGTGTTTCCGACTCATACAGATCATATGTAGTTCAACTCTGCTTATGAAACTGATACAAACCACAGCTCCTCTTACATAAATCCTATTTAGTTAATAGTGAGAATCATGATGGGTTCGTGAACTGTGAAAAAACATTTGAGCCCAAAAATAACTGGGTTTACCAGAAATGAACTCTTGATTGTAGGAAGATACTGATCCTGGGGTTTAACTCTGTTTCTGAAGGCAAATTCAGACCAGAGTTCTCATCCCTGAAACACACTCTGTTTTAACGCAAGAAGCAAGATCTTCTTTCCAGAATCTAAAATAAAGCAAGAACCATGAGCATGCCCTGAAAAAAAGAACTGTGTTTCCGACTCATACGGACCATATGTAGTTCAACTCTGCTTATGAAACTGGTACAAACCACAGCTCCTCTTATATAAATGATCTTTAGTTAATAGTAACAATAGCGTTGGGTTCCTGAACTGCGAAAAATCATTTGAGCCAAAATTCACTGGGTTTACCAGAAATGAACTCTTGCTTGTAGGAAGACACAGATCCTGGGGTTTAACTCTGTTTCTGAAGGCAAATTCAGATCAGGGTTCTCATCCCTGAAAAACACTCTGTTTTAGGGCAAGAATCATCCTCTTCTTTCCTGCTTCTCCAATATAGTAAGAAACCTGAGCATGCCCACAAAAAAAGAACTGTGTTTCCTACTCATACGGACCATATGTAGTTCAACTCTGCTTATAAAACTGATACAAACCACAGCTCCTCTTACATTAATGCTCTTTAGTTAATAGTGAGAATCGGATAGGGTTGGTGAACTGCGAAAAACCATTTGAGCCCAAAATTCACTTTGTTTACCAGAAATGAACACTTGCTTGTAGGAACACACAGATCGTGGGGTTTAACTCCTTACTGAAGGGAAATTCATACCAGAGTTCTCATCACTGAAACACACTCTGTTTTAACGCAAGAAGCAAGCTCTTCTTTCGAGAGTCTAAAATACAGCAAGAACCATGAGCATGCCCTGAAAAAAGGACTGTGTTTCCTAATCACACAGACCATATGTAGTTCAGCTCTGCCTATGAAACTGATACATACCACACCACCTATTACATAAATGGTCTTTAGTTAATAGTGAGAATGGCATTGGGTTCCTGAACTGTGAAAAATCATTTGAGCACAAAATTAACTGGGTTTACCAGAAATGAACTCTCGCTTGTAGGAAGACACAGATCCTGGGGTTTAACTCCATTTCTGAAGGGAAATTCAGTCCATAGTTCTGATCCCTAAAGCACACTCTGTAATAACACATAAGCAAGCTCTTCTTTCCAGAGTCTAAAATACAGCAAGAACCAAGAGCGTGCCCTGAAAAAAAGAAGTGTGTTTCCTACTCATACGGACCATATGTAGTTCAACTCTGTTCATGAAACTGATACAAACCACAGCTCCTCTTACATAAATGCTCTTTAGTTAATAGTGAGAATCACGTTGGGTTCGTGAACTCAAAAAATCATTTGAGCCCAAATTTCACTGGGTTAACCAGAAATGAACTCTTGCTTGAAGGAAGACACAGATCCTGGGGTTTAACTCCGTTTCTGAAGGGAAATTCAGACCATCGTTCTCATCCCTGAAACACACTCTGTTTTAACGCAAGAAGCAAGATCTTCTTTCCAGATTCTTAAATAAAGCAAGAACCATGAGCATGCCCTGAAAAAAAGAACTGTGTTTCCGACTCATACGGACCATATGTAGTTCAACTCTGCTTATGAAACTGGTACAAACCACAGCTCCTCTTATATAAATGATCTTTAGTTAATAGTAACAATAGCGTTGGGTTCCGGAACTGCGAAAAATCATTTGAGCCAAAATTCACTGGGTTTACCAGAACTGAACTCTTGCTTGTAGGAAGACACAGATCCTGGGGTTTAACTCTGTTTCTGAAGGCAAATTCAGATCAGGGTTCTCATCCCTGAAAAACACTCTGTTTTAGGGCAAGAATCATCCTCTTCTTTCCTGCTTCTCCAATATAGTAAGAAACCTGAGCATGCCCACAAAAAAAGAACTGTGTTTCCTACTCATATGGACCATATGTAGTTCAACTCTGCTTATAAAACTGCTACAAACCACAGCTCCTCTTACATTAATGCTCTTTAGTTAATAGTGAGAATCGGATAGGGTTGGTGAACTGCGAAAAACCATTTGAGCCCAAAATTCACTTTGTTTACCAGAAATGAACACTTGCTTGTAGGAACACACAGATCGTGGGGTTTAACTCCTTTCTGAAGGGAAATTCATACCAGAGTTCTCATCACTGAAACACACTCTGTTTTAACGCAAGAAGCAAGCTCTTCTTTCGAGAGTCTAAAATACAGCAAGAACCATGAGCATGCCCTGAAAAAAGGACTGTGTTTCCTAATCACACAGACCATATGTAGTTCAGCTCTGCCTATGAAACTGATACATACCACACCACCTATTACATAAATGGTCTTTAGTTAATAGTGAGAATGGCATTGGGTTCCTGAACTGTGAAAAATCATTTGAGCACAAAATTAACTGGGTTTACCAGAAATGAACTCTCGCTTGTAGGAAGACACAGATCCTGGGGTTTAACTCCATTTCTGAAGGGAAATTCAGTCCATAGTTCTGATCCCTAAAGCACACTCTGTAATAACACATAAGCAAGCTCTTCTTTCCAGAGTCTAAAATACAGCAAGAACCAAGAGCGTGCCCTGAAAAAAAGAACTGTGTTTCCTACTCATACGGTCCATATGTAGTTCAACTCTGTTCATGAAACTGATACAAACCACAGCTCCTCTTACATAAATGCTCTTTAGTTAATAGTGAGAATCACGTTGGGTTCGTGAACTCAAAAAATCATTTGAGCCCAAATTTCACTGGGTTA
Source organism: Onychomys leucogaster (assembly GCA_949786385.1). NCBI lineage: Eukaryota > Metazoa > Chordata > Mammalia > Rodentia > Cricetidae > Onychomys > Onychomys leucogaster. The sequence goes on from CATKUP010000917.1 coordinate 23,752, forward strand.
ACCAGAAATGAACTCTTTCTTGAAGGAAGACACAGATCCTGGGGTTTAACTCCGTTTCTGAAGGGAAATTCAGACCATCGTTCTCATCCCTGAAACACACTCTGTTTTAACAAAAGAAGCAAGCTCTTCTTTCCACAGTCTAAAATACAGCAAGAACCATGAGCATGGCCTGAAAAAAAGAACTGTGTTTCCCATTCAGACGGACCATATGTAGTTCAACTCTGCTTATGAAACTGATACAAACCACACCTCCTCCTACATAAATGCTCTTCAGTTAATAGTGGGAATAGCATTGGGTTCCTCAACTGCAAAATATCATATGAGCCCAAAATTCAATGGGATTACCAGAGCTGAATTCTTGCTTGTAGTAAGACATATCCTGGGGTTTAACTCCGTTTCTGAGGGTAAATTCAGACCTGAATTCTCAACCCTGAAAAACACTCTGTTTTAAGGCAAGAATCATCCTCTTCTTTCCACTGTCTCCAAAACTGTAAGAACCACGAGCATGCCCAGAAAAAAAGAACTGTGTTTCCTACTCATACAGACCATATGTAGTTCAACTCTGCTTATGAAACTGATACAGACCACAGCACCTCTCACATAAATGCTCTTTAGTTAATAGTGATAATCTTTGAATTCTACAACTGTGTAAAATCATTTTAGCCAAAAATTCACTTGGTTTACCAGAAATGAACTCATGCTTGAAGGAAGACACAGATCATGGGGATTAACTCCTTTTCTGAAAGGAAATTCAGACCAGAGATCTCATCCATGAAACACACTGTTTTAATGCAAGAAGCAAGATCTTCTTTGCAGCGTCTCCAGTACAGCAAGAACCATGTGCATGCTCAGAAAAAAAGAACTGTGTTTCCTATTCATATGGTCCATATTTAGTTCAACTCTGCTTATGAAACTGAAACAAACCACAGCTCCTCTTACATAAATGCTCTTTAGTTAAAAGTGAGAAACGGTTTGGGTTGGTGAACTGCAAAAAATCATTTGAGCTCAAAATTCACTTGGTTTACAAGAAATGAACTCTTGCTTGTACGAACACACAGATCCTGGGGTTTAACTCCGTTTCTGAAGGGAAATTCAGACCAGAGTTCTCATCCCTGAAACACACTCTGATTTCACGCAAGAAGCATGCTCTTCTTTCCAGAGTCTAAAATACAGCAAGAACCATGAGCAAGCCCTGAATGAAAGAATTGGGTTTCCTACTCATGCAGACCATATGTAGTTCAACTCTGCTTATGAAACTGATACATACAACAGCTCCTCTTACATAAATGCTCTTTAGTTAATATTGAGAATCGGTTTGGGTTGGTTAACTGTGAAAAATCATTTGAGCCCAAAATTCACTTGGTTTACAAGAAATGAACTCTTGCTTGTGCAAAGACACAGATCCTGGGGTTTAACTCCGTTTCTGAAGGCAAATTCGGACCAGAGATCTCATCCCTGAAACACACTCTGATTTAACGCAAGAAGCAAGCTCTTCTTCCCAGAGCCTAAAATACCGCAAGAACCATGAGCATGCCCTGAAAAAAAGAATTGTGTTTCCTACTCATGCAGACCATATGTAGTTCAACTCTGCATATGAAACTGGTACATAAAATAGCTCATCTTACATAAATGCTCTTAAGTTAATAGTGAGAATCTCGTTGGTTTCGTGATCTGCGAAAAATCATTTCAGCCCAAAATTCACTGGGTTTACCAGAAATGAACTCTTGCTTGTAGGATGACACAGATACTGGGGTTTAACTCCATTTCTGAATGGACATTTAGACCAGATTTCTCATCCATGAAACCCACTCTGTTTTAATGCAAGAAGCAAGCACTTCTTTCCAGAGTCTAAAATACAGCAAGATCCATGAGCATGACCTCAAAAGAACTGTGTTTCCTACTCACATGGAATATATGTAGATGAACTCTGCTTACAAAAGTGATACAAACTTCAGCACCTCTTAAATAAATGCTCTTTAGATAATAGTGAGAATCGTGTTGGGTTTATGATTTGCGAAAAAATCATTCCAGCCCCAAATTCACTGGGTTGACCAGAAATGAACTCTTGCTTGTAGAAAGACACATATACTGGGGTTTAAGTCTGTTTCTGAAGGCAAATTCAGACCGGAGTTCTCACCCTGAAAAAAACTCTCTTTTAAGCAAGAATCATCCTCTTCTATCCAGCGACTCCAATACAGTAAGAACCATGTGCATGCCAAAAAAAATGATCTGTGTTTCCTATTCATATGGACCATATGTACTTCAACTCTGCTTATGAAACTGATACAGACCACAGCTCCTCTTTCATAAATGCTCTTTAGTTAATAGTGAGAATCACGTTGGGCTCAAGAAATGTGTAAATTCATTTGAGCCCAAAATTCACTGTGTTTACCAGAAATGAACTATTGTTTGTAGGATGACAGAGATCCTGGGGTTTAACTCCATTTCTGAAGGGAAATTCAGACCAGAGTTCTCATACCTGAAACACAATCTGTTTTAACACAAGAATTAAGCTCGTCTTTACAAATTCTAAAATACAGCAACAACCATGAGCATTCGCTGAAAAAAAGAAATGTGTTTCCTATTCATACGGACCATATGTAGTTCAACTCTTCTTATGAAACTGATACAAACCACAGCTCCTCTTACATAAATCCTCTTTAGTTAATCGTGAGAATCGCGTTGGGTTCGTGAACTGGAAAACATCATTTGAGCCCAAAATTCACTGTGTTTACCAAAAATGGACTCTTTCTTGAAGGAAGACACTGATCCTGGGGTTTAACTCCGTTTGTGAAGGGAAATTCAGACCAGAGTTCTCATGTCTGAAACACCCTGTATTTTAACACAAGAAGCAAGCTCTTCTTTACAGAGTCTAAAATACAGCAAGAACCATGAGCATGCCCTCAAAAAAGAACTGTGTTTACTACTCATACGGACCATATGTAGCTCAACTCTGCTTATGAAATAATACAGACCACAGCTCATATTACATAAATGCTCTTTAGTTAATATTGAGAATCGCGTTGGGTTCGTGAACTGCGATATATAATTTGAGCCAAAAAATCACTGGGTTAACCAGAAATGAAATCTTGCTTGTAGGAGGAGACAGATCCTGGGGTTTAACTCCGTTTCTGAAGGGAAATTCAGACCAGAGTTCTCATTCGTGAAAAACACTCTGTTTTAAGGTAAGAATCATCGTCTTCTTTTTAGCGTATCCAATACAGTAAGAAACATGATCATGCCCAGAAAAAAAGAACTGTGTTTCCTAGTCATACAGACCATATGTAGTTCAACTCTGCTTATGAAACTGATACAAACCACAGCTCCACTTACATAAATCCTCTTTAGTTAATAATGAGAATAGCGGTGGGTTCATGAACTGCGAAAAATCATGTGAGCCCAAAATTTGCTGGGTTTACCAGAAATGAACTCTTGCTTGTATTAAGACACAGATCCTGCGGTTTACCTCCGTTTCTGACAGGAAATGCAGACCAGTGTTCTCATCAATGAAGCACACTCTGTTTTCACTCAAGAAGCAAGTTCTTCTTTCTAGCATCCCAACAAAGCAAGAACCATGTGCATGCCCAGAAAAAAAGAACTGTGTTTCCTACTCATACGGACCATATGTAATTCAACTCTGCTTATGATACTGAAACAAACCACAGCCCCTCTTACATAAATGCTCTTTAGTTAATAGTGAGAATCGCGTTGGGTTCATGAACTGTGTAAAATCATTTGAGCCCAAAATTCACTGGGTTTTCCAGAAATGAACTCTTGCATGTAGGAAGAAACAGATACTGGGGTTTAACTCCGTTTCTGAAGTCAAATTAAGACCAGAGTTCTCACACTGGAAAAACACTCTGTTTTAAGGCAAGAATCATCCTCTTCTTTCCACTGTCTCCAAAACTGTAAGAACCACGAGCATGCCCAGAAAAAATGAACTGTGTTTCCGACTCATACAGACCATATGTAGTTCAATTCTGCTTATGAAACTGATAGAAACCACAGCTCCTCTTACATAAATCCTCTTTCATTAAAAGTGAGAATCGTGTTGGGTTTGTGAACCCATGAAAATCATTTGAGCCCAAAATTCACTGAGTTTACCAGAAATGAAATCTTGCTTGCAGGAAGACAAATATCCTGGGGATTAACTCCGTTTCTGAAGGGAAATCCAGAAGAGAGTACTCATCCCTGAAACACACTCTGTTTTAACGCAGGAAGCAAGCTCTTCTTTCCAGATTCTAACATACAGCAAAAACAATGAACATGCCCTGAAAAAAAGAACTGTGTTTCCTACTCATACTGACATATGTAGTTCTACTCTAATTATGAAACTGGTACACACCACAGCTCCTCTTACATAAATCCTCTTTAGTTAATAATGAGAATAGCGGTGGGTTCATGAACTGCGAAAAATCATGTGAGCCCAAAATTTACTGGGTTTACCAGAAATGAACTCTTGCTTGTATTAAGACACAGATCCTGCGGTTTACCTCCGTTTCTGACAGGAAATGCAGACCAGTGTTCTCATCAATGAAGCACACTCTGTTTTCACTCAAGAAGCAAGTTCTTCTTTCTAGCATCCCAACAAAGCAAGAACCATGTGCATGCCCAGAAAAAAAGAACTGTGTTTCCTACTCATACGGACAATATGTAATTCAACTCTGCTTATGATACTGAAACAAACCACAGCTCCTCTTACATAAATGCTCTTTAGTTAATAGTGAGAATCGCGTTGGGTTCATGAACTGTGTAAAATCATTTGAGCCCAAAATTCACTGGGTTTTCCAGAAATGAACTCTTGCATGTAGGAAGAAACAGATACTGGGGTTTAACTCCGTTTCTGAAGTCAAATTAAGACCAGAGTTCTTACACTGGAAAAACACTCTGTTTTAAGGCAAGAATCTTCCTCTTCTTTCCACTGTCTCCAAAACTGTAAGAACCACGAGCATGCCCAGAAAAAATGAACTGTGTTTCCGACTCATACAGACCATATGTAGTTCAATTCTGCTTATGAAACTGATAGAAACCACAGCTCCTCTTACATAAATCCTCTTTCATTAAAAGTGAGAATCGTGTTGGGTTTGTGAACCCATGAAAATCATTTGAGCCCAAAATTCACTGAGTTTACCAGAAATGAAATCTTGCTTGCAGGAAGACAAATATCCTGGGGATTAACTCCGTTTCTGAAGGGAAATCCAGAAGAGAGTACTCATCCCTGAAACACACTCTGTTTTAACGCAGGAAGCAAGCTCTTCTTTCCAGATTCTAACATACAGCAAAAACAATGAACATGCCCTGAAAAAAAGAACTGTGTTTCCTACTCATACTGACATATGTAGTTCTACTCTAATTATGAAACTGGTACAAACCACAGCTCCTCTTACATAAATGCTCTTTAGTTAATAGTGAGAATCGCATTGGGTTTTTGAACTGTGTAAAATCATTTCAGCCCAAAATTCACTGGGTTTACCAGAAATAAACTCTTGCTTGTAGGAAGACACTGATGCTGGGGTTCAACTCCGTTTCTGAAGGGAAATTCAGACCATAGTTCTCATCCCTGACACACACTGTGTTTTAATGCAAGAAGCAAGCTCTTCTTTCTAGAGTCTAAAATACAGCAAGAACAATGAGCATGCCCTGAAAAAAAGAACTGTGTTTCCTACTCATACGGACTATATGTAGTTGAACAAGGCCTATGAAACTGATACAGACAACAGCTCCTCTTACATAATTGCTCTTTAGTTAATAGTGAGAATCGCGTTGGGTTCGTGAAATGAGAAAAATCATTTCAGCCCAAAATTCACTGGGTTTACCAGAAATGAACTCTTGCTTGTAGGAAGACACATATCCTGGGGTTTAAGTCCGTTTCTGAAGGGAAATTCGAACCAGAGTTCTCATCCCTGAAAAAAAACTCTGTTTTAAGGCAAGAATCATCCTCTTCTTTCCACCATCTCCAATACAGTAAGAACCACGAGCATGCCCTGAAAAAAAGAACTGTGTTTCCTACTCATACGGACCATATGTATTTCAACTCTGCTTATGAAAATGATACAAACCACAGCTCCTCTTACATAAATGCTCTTTAGTTAATAGTGAGAATCGGTTTGGGTTGATGAACTGCAAAAAATCATTTGAGCCGAAAAATCACTTGGTTTACCAGAAATGAACTCTTGCTTGTTGGAAGACACAGATCCTGGGGTTTAACTCCGTTTCTAAAGAGAAATTCAGACCAGAGTTCTCATCACTGAAACACACTCTGATTTAAAGCAAGAAGCAAGCTCTTCTTTCCAGAGGCTAAAATACAGCAAGATCCATGAGCATGCCCTGAAAAAAAGAACTGGGTTTCCTACTTATGCACACCATATGTAGTTCAACTCTGCTCATGAAACTGATACAAACCACAGCTCCTCTTACATAAATGCTCTTTAGTTAATAGTGAGAATCGCATTGGGTTTTTGAACTGTGTAAAATCATTTCAGCCCAAAATTCACTGGGTTTACCAGAAATAAACTCTTGCTTGTAGGAAGACACTGATCCTGGGGTTCAACTACGTTTCTGAAGGGAAATTCAGACCATAGTTCTCATCCCTGATACACACTGTGTTTTAATGCAAGAAGCAAGCTCTTCTTTCTAGAGTCTAAAATACAGCAAGAACAATGAGCATGCCCGGAAAAAAAGAACTGTGTTTCCTACTCATACGGACTATATGTAGTTGAACAAGGCCTATGAAACTGATACAGACAACAGCTCCTCTTACATAATTGCTCTTTAGTTAATAGTGAGAATAGCGTTGGGTTCGTGAAAAGAGAAAAATCATTTCAGCCCAAAATTCACTGGGTTTACCAGAAATGAACTCTTGCTTGTAGGAAGACACATATCCTGGGGTTTAAGTCCGTTTCTGAAGGGAAATTCAAACCAGAGTTCTCATCCCTGAAAAAAAACTCTGTTTTAAGGCAAGAATCATCCTCTTCTTTCCACCATCTCCAATACAGTAAGAACCACGAGCATGCCCTGAAAAAAAGAACTGTGTTTCCTACTCATACGGACCATATGTATTTCAACTCTGCTTATGAAAATGATACAAACCACAGCTCCTCTTACATAAATGCTCTTTAGTTAATAGTGAGAATCGGTTTGGGTTGGTGAACTGCAAAAAATCATTTGAGCCGAAAAATCACTTGGTTTACCAGAAATGAACTCTTGCTTGTTGGAAGACACAGATCCTGGGGTTTAACTCCGTTTCTAAAGAGAAATTCAGACCAGAGTTCTCATCACTGAAACACACTCTGATTTAAAGCAAGAAGCAAGCTCTTCTTTCCAGAGGCTAAAATACAGCAAGATCCATGAGCATGCCCTGAAAAAAAGAACTGGGTTTCCTACTTATGCAGACCATATGTAGTTCAACTCTGCTCATGAAACTGATACAAACCACAGCTCTTCTTACATAAATGCTCTTTAGTTAATAGTGAGAATCGCGTTGGGTTCGTGAAATGGGAAAAATCATTTCAGCCCAAATTCACTGGGTTTACCAGAAATGAACTCTTGCTTGTAGGAAGACTCATATTCTGGGGTTTAAGTCTGATTCTGAAGGCAAATTCCGACCAGAGTTCTCATCCCTGAAAAAAAACTCTGTTTTAAGGCAAGAATCATCCTCTTCTTTCCACCGTCTCCAATTCAGTAAGAACCACAAGCATGCCCAGAAAAAATGAACTGTGTTTCCTACTCATACAGACCATATGTAGTTCAACTCTGCTTATGAAACTGGTACAAACCACAGCTCCTCTTACACAAATCTTCTTTCATTAAAAGTGAGAATCGCGTTGGGTTTGTGAACTGAGAAAAATCATTTGAGCCCAAAATTCACTGAGTTTAGAGGAAATGAACTCTTGCTTGTAGGAAGACACAGATCCTGGGTATAACTCCGTTTCTGAAGGGAAATTCAGAACAGAGTTCTCATCCCTGAAACACACTCTGTTTTACCGAAAGAAGCAAGCTCTTCTTTCCAGATTCTAACATACAGCAAAAACCATGAACATGCCCTGAAGAAAAGTCCTGTGTTTCCTACTCATACAGACCATATGTAGTTCTACTCTACTTATGAAACTGGTACAAACCACAGCTCCTCTTACATAAATGCTCTTTAGTTAATAGTGAGAATCGCATTGGGTTTTTGAACTGTGTAAAATCATTTCAGCCCAAAATTCACTGGGTTTACCAGAAATAAACTCTTGCTTGTAGGAAGACACTGATCCTGGGGTTCAACTCCGTTTCTGAAGGGAAATTCAGACCATAGTTCTCATCCCTGATACACACTGTGTTTTAATGCAAGAAGCAAGCTCTTCTTTCCTGAGTCTAAAATACTGCAAGAACAATGAGCATACACTGAAAAAAAGAACTGTGTTTCCTACTCATACGGACCATATGTAGTTGAACTCTGCCTATGAAACTGATACAGACAACAGCTCCTCTTACATAAATGCTCTTTAGTTAATAGTGATAATCGTGTTGGGTTCTAGAACTGTGTATAATCATTTGAGCCGAAAATTCACTTGATTTACCAGAAAAGAACTCTTGCTTGTAGGAAGACACAGATCATGGGGTTTAACTCAGTTTCTGAAGGGAAAATCAGACCAGAGTTATCATCCATGAAACACAATCTGTTTTAATGCAAGAAGCAAGCTCTTCTTTCCAGAGTCTCCAATACAGCAAGAACCATGAGCATGCCCAGAAAAAAAGAACTGTGTTTCCTACTCATAAGGACCATACGTAATTCAACTCTGCTTATGAAACTGAAACAAACCACAGCTCCTCTTACATAAATGCTCTTTAGTTAATAGTCAGAATTGCGTTGAGTCAATGAACTGTCTAAAATCATTTGAGCTCAAAATTCATTGGATTTACCAGAAATGAACTCATGATTGTAGGAAGACACAGATCCTGCAGTTTATCTCCATTTCTTAAGGGAAATTCAGACCAGAGTTCTCATCCCTGATACATACTGTGTTTTTACGCAAGAAACAAGCTCTTCTTTCCAGAGTAAAAAATACAGCAAGAACCATGAGCATGCCCTGAAAAAAAGAAATGTGTTTCCTATAAATACGGACTATATGTAGTTCAACTCTGTTTATGAAACTGACACAAACCACAGCTCCTCTTACATAAATGCTCTTTAGTTAATAGTGAAAATCGCATTGTATTCTAGAACTGTGTAAAATCATTTGAGCCGAAAAATCACTTGGTTTACCAGAAATTAACTCTTGCTTGTAGGAAGACACAGATCATGGGATTTAACTCCGTTTCTAAAGAGAAATTCAGACCAGAGTTCTCACCCCTGAAACACACTCTGATTTAACGCAAGAAGCAAGCTCTTCTTTCCAGAGGCTAAAATACATCAAGGTCCATGAGCATGCCCTGAAAAAAAGAACTGGGTTTCCTACTTATGCAGACCATATGTAGTTCAACTCTGCTTATGAAACTGATACAAACCAAGCTCCTCTTACATAAATGCTCTTTAGTTAATAGTGAGAATCGCGATGGGTTCGTGAAATGCGAAAAATCATTTCAGCCCAAATTCACTGGGTTTACCAGAAATGAACTCTTGCTTGTAGGAAGACACTTATCCTGTGGTTCAAGTCCGTTTCTGAAGGCAAATTCAGACCAGAGTTCTCATCCCTGATACACACTGTGTTTTAACTCAAGAAGCAAGCTCTTCTTTCCCGAGTCTAATACTGCAAGATCCATGGGCATGCCCTGAAAAAAAGAACTGGGTTTTCTACTTATGCAGACCATATGTAGTTCAACTCTGCTTATGGAACTGATACAAACCCCAGTTCCTCTTACATAAATGCTCTTTAGTTAATAGTGAGAATCGCGTTGGTTCGTGAATGAGAAAAATCATTTCAGCCCAAAATTCACTGGATTACCAGAAAGGAACTCTTGCTTGTAGGAAGACACATATCCTGGGTTTTAAGTCCGTTTCTGCAGAGAAAATAAGACCAGAGTTCTCAACCATGAAACACACTCTGTTTTAATGCAAGAAGCAAGCTCTTCTTTCCAGAGTCTAAAATACAGCAAGAACAATGAGCATGACCCTAAAAAAAACTGTCTTTCCTACTCATATGGACCATATGTAGTCGAACTCTGCCTATGAAACTGATACAGACCACAGCTCCTCTTACGTAAATGCTCTTTTGTTAATAGTGAAAATCGCGTTGTGTTCTAGAACCTTGTAAAATCATTTGAGCCGAAAATTCACTTGGTTTACAGGAAATGAACTCTTGCTTGTAGGAAGACACAGATCCTGGGGTTTAACTCCGTTTCTAAAGAGAAATTCAGACCAGAGTTCTCATCCATGAAACACACTCTGTTTAAATGCAAGAAGCAAGCTCTTCTTTCCAGCGTCTCCTATACAGCAAGATCCATGAGCATGCCCTGAAAAAAAGAACTGGGTTTCCTACTTATGCAGACCATATGTAGTTAAACTCTGCTTATGAAACTGATACAGACCCACAGCTCATCTTACATAAATGCTCTTTAGTTAATAGTGAGAATCGCGTTGGGTTCGTGAAATGGGAAAAATCATTTCAGCCCAAAATTCACTGGGTTTACCAGAAATGAACTCTTGCTTGTAGGAAGACTCATATTCTGGGGTTTAAGTCTGTTTCTGAAGGCAAATTCCGACCAGAGTTCTCATCCCTGAAAAAAAAACTCTGTTTTAAGGCAAGAATCATCCTCTTCTTTCCACTGTCTCCAATTCAGTAAGAACCACGAGCATGCCCAGAAAAAATGAACTGTGTTTCCTACTCATACAGACCATATGTAGTTCAACTCTGCTTATGAAACTGGTACAAACCACAGCTCCTCTTACACAAATCTTCTTTCATTAAAAGTGAGAATCGCGTTGGGTTTGTGAACCGAGAAAAATCATTTGAGCCCAAAATTCACTGAATTTACAGGAAATGAACTTTTGCTTGTAGGAAGACACAGATCCTGGGTATAACTCCGTTTCTGAAGGGAAATTCAGAACAGAGTTCTCATCCCTGAAACACACTCTGTTTTACCGAAAGAAGCAAGCTCTTCTTTCCAGATTCTAACATACAGCAAAAACCATGAACATGCCCTGAAAAAAAGTCCTGTGTTTCCTACTCATACAGACCATATATAGTTCAACTCTGCTTATGGAACTGATACAAACCCCAGCTCCTCTTACATAAATGCTCTTTAGTTAATAGTGAGAATCGCGTTGGTTCTTGAAATGAGAAAAAATCATTTCAGCCCAAAATTCACTGGATTACCAGAAAGGAACTCTTGCTTGTAGGAAGACACATATCCTGGGGTTTAAGTCCGTTTCTGAAGAGAAAATCAGACCAGAGTTCTCAACCATGAAACACACTCTGTTTTAATGCAAGAAGCAAGCTCTTCTTTCCAGAGTCTAAAATACAGCAAGAACAATGAGCATGACCCTAAAAAAGAACTGTCTTTCCTACTCATATGGACCATATGTAGTCGAACTCTGCCTATGAAACTGATACAGACCACAGCTCCTCTTTCGTAAATGCTCTTTAGTTAATAGTGAAAATCGCGTTATGTTCTAGAACTGTGTAAAATCATTGGAGCTGAAAATTCACTTGGTTTACAAGAAATGAACTATTGCTTGTAGGAAGACACAGATCATGGGGATTAACTCCCTTTCTGAAGGGAAAATAGACCAGAGTTCTCATCCATGAAACACACTCTGTTTAAATGCAAGAAGCAAGCTCTTCTTTCCAGCGTCTCCTATACAGCAAGAACCATGAGCATGCCCAGAGAAAAAGAACTGTGTTTCCTACTCATACGGACCATATGTGTTTCAACTCTGCTTATGAAACTGATACAAACCACAGCTCCTCTTACATAAATGATCTTTAGTTAATAGTGAGAATCGGTTTGGGTTGGTGAACTGTGAAAAATCATTTGAGCCGGAAATTCATTGGTTTACCAGGAATGAACTCTTGCTTGTTGGAAGACACAGATCCTGGGGTTTAACTCCGTTTCTAAAGAGAAATTCAGACCAGAGTTCTCATCCCTGAAACACACTCTGTTTTAATTCAAGAAGCAAGCTCTTGTTTCCAGAGGCTAAAATACATCAAGATCCATGAGCATGCCCTGAAAAAAAGAACTGGGTTTCCTACTTATGCAGACCATATGTAGTTAAACTCTGCTTATGAAACTGATACAAACCACAGCTCCTCTTACATAAATGCTCTTTAGTTAATAGTTAGAATCGAGTTGGGTTCATGGAATGAGAAAAATCATTTCAGCCCAAAATTCACTGGGTTTACCAGAAATGAACTCTTGCTTGTTGGAAGACACAGATCCTGGGGTTTAACTCCGTTTCTAAAGAGAAATTCAGACCAGAGTTCTCATCCCTGAAACACACTCTGTTTTAATGCAAGAAGCAAGCTCTTGTTTCCAGAGGCTAAAATACATCAAGATCCATGAGCATGCCCAGAAAAAATGAACTGTGTTTCCTACTCATACAGACCATACGTAGTTCAACTCTGCTTATGAAACTGACAGAAACCACAGCTCCTATTACATAAATCCTTTCATTAAAAGTGAGAATCGCGTTGGGTTTGTGAACCCAGAAAAATCATTTGAGCCCAAAATTCACTGAGATTACAAGAAATGCACTCTTGCTTGTAGGAAGACAAATATCCTGGGGATTAACTCCGTTTCTGAAGGGAAATCCAGAAGAGAGTACTCATCCCTGAAACACACTCTGTTTTAACGCAGGAAACAAGATCTTCTTTCCAGATTCTAACATACAGCAAAAACCATGAACATGCCCTGAAAAAAAAAACTGTGTTTCCTACTCATACAGACCATATGTAGTTCTACTCTACTTATGAAACTGGTACAAACCACAGCTCCTCTTACATAAATGCTCTTTAGTTAATAGGGAGAATCACATTGGGTTTTTTAACTGTGTAAAATCATTTCAGCCCAAAATTCATTGAGTTTACCAGAGATAAACTCTTGCTTGTAGGAAGACACTGATCCTCGGGTTTAACTCCATATCTGAAGGGAAATTCAGACCAGAGTTCTCATCCCTGATACACACTGTGTTTTAACGCAAGAAGCAAGCTCTTCTTTCCAGAATCTAAAATACAGCAAGAACAATGAGCATGCCCTGAAGAAAAGACCTGTGTTTCCTACTCATACGGACCATATGTATTCGAACTCTGCCTATGAAACTGATACAGACCACAGCTCCTCTGATATAAATGCTCTTTAGTTAATAGTGACAATCGTTTTGGATTCTAGAACTGTGTACAATCATTTGAGCCAAAAATTCACCTGGTTTAACAGAAATGAACTGTTGCTTGTAGGAAGACACATATCATGGGGTTTAACTCCATTTCTGTAGGAAAATTCAGACCAGAATTCTCATCCCGGAAAAAGACTCTGTTTTAATGCATGAATCATCCTCTACTTTCTAGGGTCTCCAATACAGTAAGAACCATGAACATGCCAAGAAAAAAAGAACTGTGTTTCCTACTCATACGGACCATATATAGTCCAACTCAGCATATGAAACTGATACAAACCACAGCTCCTCTTACATAAATGCTCTTTACTTAATAGTGATAATCGCCTTGGGTTCTAGAACTGTGTAAAATCATTTGAGCCGAAAATTCACTTGGTTTACCAGAAATGAACAATTGCTTGTAGAAAGTCACAGATCATAGCGTTTATCTTCGTTTATGAAGGGAAATTCAGACCAGAGTTCTCATCCATGAAACACACTCTGTTTTAACGAAGAAGCAAGCTCTTCTTTAAAGAGTCTAAAATACAGCAAGAACCATGATTATGATTCAAAAAAGAACTGTGTTTCCTAATCATACGGACCATATGTAGCTCAACTCTGCTGATGAAACTGATACAGACCACACCTCCTCTTACATAAATGCTCTTTATTTAATAGTGAGAATCGGTTTGGGTTGGTGAACTGTGAAAAATCCTTTGTGCCGAAAATTCATTGGTTTACCAGAAATGAACTCTTGCTTTTTGGAAGACACAGATCCTGGGGTTTAACTCCGTTTCTAAAGAGAAATTCAGACCAGAGTTCTCATCCCTGAAACACACTCTGTTTTAATGCAAGAAGCAAGCTATTGTTTCCAGAGGCTAAAATACAGCAAGATCCATGAGCATGCCCTGAAAAAAAGAACTGGGTTTCATACTTATGCAGACCATATGTAGTTCAACTCTGCTTAAGAAACTGGTACAAACCACAGCTCCTCTTACATAAATGCTCTTTAGTTAATAGTGAGAATCGTGTTGGTTCGTGAAATGAGAAAAATCATTTCAGCCCAAAATTCACTGGATTACCAGAAAGGAACACTTTCTTGTAGGAAGACACATATCCTGGGGTTTAAGTCCGTTTCTGAAGAGAAAATCAGACCAGAATTCTCAACCATGAAACACACTCTGTTTTAATGCAAGAAGCATTCTCTTCTTTCCAGAGTCTAAAATACAGCAAGAACAATGAGCATGACCCTAAAAAAGAACTGTCTTTCCTACTCATATGGACAATATGTAGTTGAACTCTGCCTATGAAACTGATACAGACCACAGCTCCTCTTACATAAATGCTCTTTAGTTAATAGTGAAAATCGCGTTGTGTTCTAGAACTGTGTAAAATCATTTGAGCCAAAAATTCACTTGGTTTATCAGAAATGAACTCTTGCTTGTAGGAAGACACAGATCATGGGGTTTAACTCCCTTTCTGAAGGGAAAATCAGACCAGAGTTCTCATCCATGAAACACACTCTGTTTTAATGCAAGAAGCAAGCTCTTCTTTCCAGTGTCTCCTATACAGCAAGAACCATGAGCATGCCCAGAGAAAAAGAACTGTGTTTCCTACTCATACGGACCATATGTATTTCAACTCTGCTTATGAAACTGATACAAACCACAGCTCCTCTTACATAAGTGCTCTTTAGTTAATAGTGAGAATCGGTTTGGGTTGGTGAACTGTGAAAAATCATTTGAGCCGAAAATTCATTGGTTTACCAGAAATGAACTCTTGCTTGTTGGAAGACACAGATCCTGGGGTTTAACTCTGTTTCTAATGAGAAATTCAGACCAGAGTTCTCATCCCTGAAACACACTCTGTTATAACAAAGAAGCAAGCTCTTCTTTCCAGAGTCAAAAATACAGTAAGAACCATAGCATGCCCAGAGAAAAAGAACTGTGTTTCCTATACATACGGACCATATGTAGTTCAACTCTGCTTATGAAACTGATACAGACCACACCTCCTCTTACATAAATGCTCTTTAGTTAATATTGACAATAGCGTTGGGTTCGTTAACTGCAAGAATCATTTGAGCCCAAAATTCACTGGGTTTACCAGAACTGAACTCTTGCTTGTAGGAAGACACAGATCCTGGGGATTAACTTTGTTTCTGAAGGGAAATTCAGACCAGAGTTCAGATACATGAAACATACTCTGTTTTAATGCAAGAAGCAAGCTCTTCTTTCCAGCGTCTCCAATACAGCAAGAACCATGAGCATGCCCAGAGAAAAAGAACTGTGTTTCCTATACATACGGACCATATGTAGTTCAACTCTGCTTATGAAACTGATACAGACCACACCTCCTCTTACATAAATGCTCTTTAGTTAATATTGACAATAGCGTTGGGTTCGTGAACTGCAAGAATCATTTGAGCCCAAAATTCACTGGGTTTACCAGAACTGAACTCTTGCTTGTAGGAAGACACAGATCCTGGGGATTAACTTTGTTTCTGAAGGGAAATTCAGACCAGAGTTCAGATACATGAAACATACTCTGTTTTAATGCAAGAAGCAAGCTCTTCTTTCCAGCGTCTCCAATACAGCAAGAACCATGAGCATGCCCAGAGAAAAAGAACTGTGTTTCCTACTCATACAGATCATATGTAGTTCTGCTCTGCTTATGAAACTGATACAAACCACAGTTCCTCTAACACAAATCTTCTTTAGTTAATAGTGAGAATAGCGTTGGGTTCGTGAACTGAGAAAAATATTTGAGCCCAAAATTCACTTGATTTACCTGAAATGAACTATTGCTGGTAGATAGACACAGATCCTGGGGTTTAACTCCGTTTCTGAAGGCAAATTCAGACCAGACTTCTCAACCCCGAAAACCACTCTGTTTTATGCCAAGAATCATCCTCTTCTATCCAGCGTCTCCAATGTAGTAAGAAACATGAGCATGCCA
>CATKUP010000918.1:0-40000 GCA_949786385.1 Onychomys leucogaster
AAGCACGCTCTTGCTTTCTGGATTCTCTAACACAGCAGGAAAAGTGAGTGTGCTGAGAACAAAAGAACGGTGTTTCCTACACATACGGACCATATGTAGTCCAAATCTGCTTCAGAAACTGATACAATGCACTGGTCCTCTAACGTCCAATGCTTGTCAGTTCAGATGAGAAACGTGTGAGCTTTGAGAATGATGTAGTTCCTTTGAACTGAAAAGTGACTGCCCTTACCTGTAACGAAGTCTTGCTTGTAGGAAGACAAAGAGCCTGGGATTTAACTCCATCTATGAAGGGAAACACACAGCATAGTTCTCACCCATGGATAACACTCTGCTTTACAGCAAGAAGCACGCTCTTGCTTTCTAGAGTCTCTAATACAGCAGGAAATCTGAGTGTACTGAGAACAAAAGAACGGTGTTTCCTACACATACGGACCATATCTAGTCCAACTCTCCTTCTTAAACTGATACAAAGCAAGGGTCCTCTAACATCCAATGCTTGTCTGTTAAGAAGAGAAATGTGTGAGCTCAGTGAACGATGTAGTTCGTTTGAGCTCAAAAGTGACTGCCGTTACCTGAAACGAAGTCTTGCATGTAGGAAGACACAGAGCCTGGGATTTAACTCCATTTCTGAAGGGAAACACACAGCATAGTTCTCATCCATGGATCACACTCTGCTTTAGAGCGAGAAGCACGCTCTTGCTTTCTGGAGTCTCTAACACAGCAGGAAATCTGAGTGTGCCCAGAACAAAAGAACGGTGTTTCCTACACATACAGACCATATGTAGTCCAAATCTGCTTCTGAAACTGATACAATGCACTGGTCCTCTAACATCCAATGCTTGTCTGTTAAGATGAGAAATGTGTGAGCTCAGTGAGCGATGTAGTTCGTTTGAGCTGAAAAGTGACTGCCGTTACCTGAAACGAAGTCTTGCTTGTAGGAAGACACAGAGATTGGGATTTAACTCCATTTCTGAAGGGAAACACACAGCATAGTTCTCATCCATGGATCACACTCTGCTTTAGAGCGAGAATCACGCTCTTGCTTTCTAAACTCTCTAAGACAGCAGGAAATATGAGTGTGCTGAGAACAAAAGAACGGTGTTTCCTACTCATACGGACCATATGTAGTCCAACTCTTCTCCTGAAACTGATACAAAGCACTGGTCCTCTAACATCCAATGCTTGTTAGTTAAGATGGCAAACGTGTGAGCTTCAAGTACGATGTAGTTCGTTTGAGCAGAATATTGACTGCCCTTACCTTAAACGAAGTCTTGCTTGTAGGTAGAAACAGAGCCTGGGATTTAACTACATTTCTGAAGGGAAACACACAGCATAGTTCTCATCCATGGATCACAATCTGCTTTAGAGCGAGAAGCACGCTCTTGCTTTCTAAAGTCTCTAAGACAGCAGGAAACGTGAGTGCGCTGAGAACAAAGAACGGTGTTTCCTACACATACGGACCATATCTAGTCCAAATCTCCTTCTTAAACTGATAGAAAGCACTGGTCCTCTAACATCCAATGCTTGTCAGTTCAGATGAGAAACGTGTGAGCTTTGTGAATGATGTAGTTCCCTTGAACTGAAAAGTGACTGCCCTTACCTGAAACGAAGTCTTGCTTGTAGTAAGACACGGAGCCTGTGATTTCACTCCATTTCTAAAGGGAAACACACAGCATTTTTCTCATCCATGTATCACACTCTGCTTTAGAGCGAGAAGCACGCTCTTGCTTTGTGGAGTCTCTAACACAGCATGAAAAATGAGTGTGCTGAGAACAAAAGAACGGTGTTTCCTACACATATGGACCATATGTAGTCCAAATCTGCTTCTGAAACTGATACAAAGCACTGGTCCTCTAACATCCAATGCTTGTCAGTTCAGATGAGAAACGTGTGAGCTTTGAGAATGATGTGGTTCCTTTGAACTGAAAAGTGACTGCCCTTACCTGTAACGAAGTCTTGCTTGTAGGAAGACACAGAGCCTGGGATTTAACTCCATCTCTGAAGGGAAACACACAGCATAGTTCTCACCCATGGATAACACTCTGCTTTACAGCAAGAAGCACGCTCTTGCTTTCTAGAGTCTCTAATACAGCAGGAAATCTGAGTGTCCTGAGAACAAAAGAACGGTGTTACCTACACATACGGTCCATATCTAGTCCAACTCTCCTTCTGAAATTGACAGAATGCACTGGTCATCTAACATCCAATGCTTGTCAGTTCAGATGAGAAACGTGTGAGCTTTGAGAATGATGTAGTTCCTTTGAACTGAAAAGTGACTGCCCTTACCTGTAACGAAGTCTTACTTGTAGGAAGACACAGAGCCTGGGATTTAACTCCATCTCTGAAGGGAAACACACAGCAGAGTTCTCATCCATGGATCACACTCTGCTTTAGAGCGAGAAGCACGCTCTTGCTTTCTAGAGTCTCTAATACACCAGGTAATCTGAGTGTGCCCAGAACAAAAGAACGGTGTTTCCTACACATACGGACCATATGTAGTCCAAATCTGCTTCTGAAACTGATACAATGCACTGGTCCTCTAACATCCAATGCATGTCAGTTAAGATGAGAAACGTGTGATCTTCGTGAACGATTTAGTTCCTTTGAGCAGAAAAGGGCCTGCCCTTACCTGAAACGAAGTCTTGCTTGTAGGAAGACTCAGAGCCTGGGATTTAACTCCATCTCTGAAGGGAAACACACAGCAGAGTTCTCATCCATGGATCGCAATCTGCTTTAGAGCGAGAAGCACGCTCTTGCTTTCCAAAGTCTCTAAGACAGCAGGAAACGTGAGTGCGCTGAGAACAAAAGAACGGTGTTTCCTACACATACGGACCATGTCTAGTCCAACTCTGTTTCTGAAACTGATAAAATGCACTGGTCCTCTAACATCCAATGCTTGTCAGTTAAGATGGGAAACGTGTGAGCTTCGTGAACGATGTAGTTCGTTTGAGCAGAAAAGTGACTGCCCTTAACTTAAATGAAGTCTTGCTTGTAGGAAGACACAGAGTCTGGGATTTAACTCCATTTCTGAAGTGAAACACACAGCATTGTAATCATCCATTGATCACACTCTGCTTTAGAACAAGAAGCACGCTCTTGCTTTCTAGAGTCTCTAAGACAGCAGGAAACGTGAGTGTGCTGAGAACAAAAGAACGCTGTTTCCTACACATACCGACATTATATAGTCCAACTCTGCTTCTGAAACTGATACAAAGCACTGGTCCTCTAAAATTCAATGCTTGTCAGTTAAGATGAGAAACGTGTGAGCTTCGTGAACGATGTAATTCGTTTGAGCTGACAAGTGACTGCCCTTACCTGAAACGAAGTCTTGCTTATAGGAAGACACAGAGCCTGGGATTTAACTCCATTTCTGAAGCGAAACACACAGCATAGTTCTCATCCATGGATCACAATCTGCTTTAGAGCGAGAAGCACGCTCTCGCTTTCTAGAGTCTCTAATACAGCTGGTAATTTGAGTGTGCCCAGAACAAAAGAACGGTGTTTCCTACACGTACGGACCATATGTAGTCCAAATCTGCTTCTGAAAATGATACAATGCACTGACCCTCTAACATCCAATGCTTGTCAGTTAAGATGAGAAACTTGTGAGCTCCGTGAATGATGTAGTTCGTTTGAGCAGAAAATTGACTGCCCTTACCTGAAACGAAGTCTTGCTTGTAGGAAGAAACAGAGCCTGGGATTTAACTCCATTTCTGAAGGGAAACACACAGCGTAGTTCTCATCCATGGATCACACTCTGCTTTAGAGCGAGAATCACGCTCTTGCTTTCTAAAGTCTCTAAGACAGCAGGAAACATGAGTGTGCTGAGAAAAAAAGAACGGTGTTTCCTACAATATGGACCATATCTAGTCCAACTCTGCTTCTGAAACTGATACAATGCACTGACCCTCTAACATCCAATGCTTGTCAGTTAAGATGAGAAAAGTGTGAGCTTTGTGAACGATGTAGTTAGTTTGAGCAGAAAAGTGACTTCCCTTACCTGAAACGAAGTCTTGCTTGTAGGAAGATACAGAGTCTGGGATTTAACTCCATTTCTAAAGGGGAACACACAGCATTTTTCTCATCCATGGATCACACTCTGCTTTAGAGCGAGAAGCACGCTCTTGCTTTCTGGAGTCTCTAACACAGCAGGAAAAGTGAGTGTGCTGAGAACAAAAGAACGGTGTTTCCTACATAAACGGATCATATCTAGTCCAACTCTGTTTCTGTAACTGACACTAAGCACCGGTAATCTAACATCCAATGCTTGTCAGTTAAGATGGGAAACGTGTGAGCTTCATGAACGATGTAGTTCGTTTGAGCAGAAAAGTGACTGCCCTTACATTAAACGAAGTCTTGCTTGTAGGAAGACACAGAGCCTGGGATTTAACTCCATCTCTGAAGGGAAACACACAGCATAGTTCTCACCCATGGATAACACTCTGCTTTACAGCAAGAAGCACGCTCTTGCTTTCTAGAGTCTCTAATACAGCAGGAAATCTGAGTGTCCTGAGAACAAAAGAACGGTGTTACCTACACATACGGACCATATCTAGTCCAACTCTCCTTCTGAAACTGACAGAATGCACTGGTCCTCTAACATCCAATGCTTGTCAGTTCAGATGAGAAACGTGTGAGCTTTGAGAATGATGTAGTTCCTTTTAACTGAAAAGTGACTGCCCTTACCTGTAACGAAGTCTTACTTGTAGGAAGACACAGAGCCTGGGATTTAACTCCATCTCTGAAGGGAAACACACAGCAGAGTTCTCATCCATGGATCACACTCTGCTTTAGAGCGAGAAGCACGCTCTTGCTTTCTAGAGTCTCTAATACACCAGGTAATCTGAGTGTGCCCAGAACAAAAGAACGGTGTTTCCTACACATACGGACCATATGTAGTCCAAATCTGCTTCTGAAACTGATACAATGCACTGGTCCTCTAACATCCAATGCATGTCAGTTAAGATGAGAAACGTGTGATCTTCGTGAACGATTTAGTTCGTTTGAGCAGAAAAGGGCCTGCCCTTACCTGAAAGGAAGTCTTGCTTGTAGGAAGACTCAGAGCCTGGGATTTAACTCCATCTCTGAAGGGAAACACACAGCAGAGTTCTCATCCATGGATCACACTCTGCTTTAGAGCGAGAAGCACGCTCTTGCTTTCTGGAGTCTCTAACAGAGCAGGAAACGTGAGTGTGCTGAGAACAAAAGAAAGGTGTTTCCTACACATACGGACCATATCTAGTCCAACTCTGCTTCTGAAACTGATACAAAGCACTGGTCCTCTAACATCCAATGCTTGTCAGTTAAGATGAGAAACGTGTGAGCTTTGTGAACGATGTAGTTAGTTTGAGCAGAAAAGTGACTTCCCTTACCTGAAACGAAGTCTTGCTTGTAGGAAGACACAGAGTCTGGGATTTAACTCCATTTCTAAAGGGGAACACACAGCATTTTTCTCATCCATGGATCACACTCTGCTTTAGAGCGAGAAGCACGCTCTTGCTTTTAGAGTCTCTAATATAGCAGGTAATCTGAGTGTGCCCAGAACAAAAGAACGGTGTTTCCTATACATACAGACCATATGTAGTCCAAATCTGCTTCTGAAACTGATACAAAGCACTGACACTCTAACATCCAATGCTTTTCACTTAAGATGAGAAACGTGTGAGGTTCGTGAACGATGTAGTTTTTTTGAGCAGAAAAGTGACTGCCCTTACCTGAATCGAAGTCTTGCTTGTAGGAAGACTCAGAGCCTGGGATTTAACTCCATTTCTGAAGGGAAACACACAGCATAGTTCTCATCCATGGATCACACTCTGCTTTAGAGCGAGAAGCACGCTCTTGCTTTCTGGAGTCTCTAATACAGCAGGAAATCTGAGTGTACTGAGAACAAAAGAACGGTGTTTCCTACACATACGGACCATATCTAGTCCAACTCTCCTTCTTAAACTGATACAAAGCAAGGGTCCTCTAACATCCAATGCTTGTCTGTTAAGAAGAGAAATGTGTGAGCTCAGTGAACGTTGTAGTTCATTTGAGCTGAAAAGTGACTGCCGTTACCTGAAACGAAGTCTTGCATGTAGGAAGACACAGAGCCTGGGATTTAACTCCATTTCTGAAGGGAAACACACAGCATAGTTCTCATCCATGGATCACACTCTGCTTTAGAGCGAGAAGCACGCTCTTGCTTTCTGGAGTCTCTAACACAGCAGGAAAAGTGAGTGTGCTGAAAACAAAAGAACGGTGTTTCCTACACATACAGACCATATGTATTCCAAATCTGCTTCTGAAACTGATACAATGCACTGGTCCTCTAACATCCAATGCTTGTCTGTTAAGATGAGAAATGTGTGAGCTCAGTGAGCGATGTAGTTCGTTTGAGCTGAAAAGTGACTGCCCTTACCTGAAACGAAGTCTTGCTTGTAGGAAGACACAGAGATTGGGATTTAACTCCATTTCTGAAGGGAAACACACAGCATAGTTCTCATCCATGGATCACACTCTGCTTTAGAGCGAGAATCACGCTCTTGCTTTCTAAACTCTCTAAGACAGCAGGAAATATGAGTGTGCTGAGAACAAAAGAACGGTGTTTCCTACTCATACGGACCATATGTAGTCCAACTCTTCTCCTGAAACTGATACAAAGCACTGGTCCTCTAACATCCAATGCTTGTTAGTTAAGATGGCAAACGTGTGAGCTTCAAGTACGATGTAGTTCGTTTGAGCAGAAAATTGACTGCCCTTACCTTAAACGAAGTCTTGCTTGTAGGTAGAAACAGAGCCTGGGATTTAACTCCATTTCTGAAGGGAAACACACAGCATAGTTCTCATCCATGGATCACAATCTGCTTTAGAGCGAGAAGCACGCTCTTGCTTTCTAAAGTCTCTAAGACAGCAGGAAACGTGAGTGCACTGAGAACAAAAGAACGGTGTTTCCTACACATACGGACCATATCTAGTCCAACTCTCCTTCTTCAACTGATACAAAGCACTGGTCCTCTAACATCCAATGCTTGTCAGTTCAGATGAGAAACGTGTGAGCTTTGTGAATGATGTAGTTCCTTTGAACTGAAAAGTGACTGCCCTTACCTGAAACGAAGTCTTGCTTGTAGTAAGACACGGAGCCTGTGATTTAACTCCATTTCTAAAGGGAAACACACAGCATTTTTCTCATCCATGTATCACACTCTGCTTTAGAGCGAGAAGCACACTCTTGCTTTGTGGAGTCTCTAACACAGCAGGAAAAATGAGTGTGCTGAGAACAAAAGAACGGTGTTTCCTACACATACGGACCACATGTAGTCCAAATCTGCTTCTGAAACTGATACAAAGCACTGGTCCTCTAAAATCCAATGCTTGTCAGTTCAGATGAGAAACGTGTGAGCTTTGAGAATGATGTGGTTCCTTTGAACGGAAAAGTGACTGCCCTTACCTGTAACGAAGTCTTGCTTGTAGGAAGACACAGAGCCTGGGATTTAACTCCATTTCTGCAGGGAAACACACAGCATAGTTCTCACCCATGGATAACACTCTGCTTTACAGCAAGAAGCACGCTCTTGCTTTCTAGAGTCTCTAATACAGCAGGAAATCTGAGTGTCCTGAGAACAAAAGAACGGTGTTACCTACACATACGGACCATATCTAGTCCAACTCTCCTTCTGAAACTGACAGAATGCACTGGTCCTCTAACATCCAATGCTTGTCAGTTCAGATGAGAAACGTGTGAGCTTTGAGAATGATGTAGTTCCTTTGAACTGAAAAGTGACTGCCCTTACCTGTAACGAAGTCTTACTTGTAGGAAGACACAGAGCCTGGGATTTAATTCCATCTCTGAAGGGAAACACACAGCAGAGTTCTCATCCATGGATCACACTCTGCTTTAGAGCGAGAAGCACGCTCTTGCTTTCTAGAGTCTCTAATACACCAGGTAATCTGAGTGTGCCCAGAACAAAAGAACGGTGTTTCCTACACATACGGACCATATGTAGTCCAAATCTGCTTCTGAAACTGATACAATGCACTGGTCCTCTAACATCCAATGCATGTCAGTTAAGATGAGAAACGTGTGATCTTCGTGAACGATTTACTTCGTTTGAGCAGAAAAGGGCCTGCCCTTACCTGAAACGAAGTCTTGCTTGTAGGAAGACTCAGAGCCTGGGATTTAACTCCATCTCTGAAGGGAAACACACAGCAGAGTTCTCATCCATGGATCACAATCTGCTTTAGAGCGAGAAGCACGCTCTTGCTTTCCAAAGTCTCTAAGACAGCAGGAAACGTGAGTGCGCTGAGAACAAAAGAACAGTGTTTCCTACACATACGGACCATATCTAGTCCAACTCTCCTTCTTCAACTGATACAAAGCACTGGTCCTCTAACATCCAATGCTTGTCTTTTAAGAAGAGAAATGTGTGAGCTCAGTGAACGATGTAGTTCGTTTTTGCTGAAAAGTGACTGCCGTTACCTGAAACGAAGTCTTGCTTGTAGCAAGACACAGACATTGGGATTTAACTCCATTTCTGAAGGGAAACACACAGCATAGTTCTCATCCATGGATCACACTCTGCTTTAGAGCGAGAAGCACGCTCTTGCTTTCTGGAGTCTCTAACACAGCAGGAAAAGTGAGTGTGCTGAGAACAAAAGAACGGTGTTTCCTACACATACGGACCATATGTAGTCCAAATCTGCTTCTGAAACTGATACAATGCACTGGTCCTCTAACATCCAATGCTTGTCAGTTCCGATGAGAAACGTGTGAGCTTTGAGAATGATGTAGTTCCTTTGAACTGAAAAGTGACTGCCCTTACCTGTAACGAAGTCTTACTTGTAGGAAGACACAGAGCCTGGGATTTAACTCCATCTCTGAAGGGAAACACACAGCAGAGTTCTCATCCATGGATCACACTCTGCTTTAGAGCGAGAAGCACGCTCTTGCTTTCTGGAGTCTCTAACACAGCAGGAAACGTGAGTGCGCTGAGAACAAAAGAACGGTGTTTCCTACACATACAGACCATGTCTAGTCCAACTCTGCTTCTGAAACTGACACAAAGCACTGGTCCTCTAACATCCAATGCTTGTTAGTTAAGATGGCAAACGTGTGAGCTTCATGAACGATGTAGTTCGTTTGAGCAGAAAAGTGACTGCCCTTACCTTAAACGAAGTCTTGCTTGTAGGAAGACACAGAGTCTGGGATTTAACTCCATTTCTGCAGGGAAACACACAGCATAGTTCTCATCCATGGATCACAATCTGCTTTAGAGCGAGAAGCACGCTCTTGCTTTCTCGAGTCTCTAATACACCAGGTAATCTGAGTGTGCCCAGAACAAAAGAACGGTGTTTCCTACACATACGGACCATATGTAGTCCAAATCTGCTTCTGAAACTGATACAATGCACTGGTCCTCTAACATCCAATGCATGTCAGTTAAGATTAGAAACGTGTGATCTTCGTGAACGATGTAGTTCCTTTGAGCAGAAAAGGGCCTGCCCTTACATGAAATGAAGTCTTGCTTGTAGGAAGACTCAGAGCCTGGGATTTAACTCCATTTCTGAAGGGAAACACACAGCATAGTTCTCATCCATGGATCACACTCTGCTTTAGAGCGAGAAGCACGCTCTTGCTTTCTGGAGTCTCTAACAGAGCAGGAAACGTGAGTGTGCTGAGAACAAAAGAAAGGTGTTTCCTACACATACGGACCATATCTAGTCCAACTCTGCTTCTGAAACTGATACAAAGCACTGGTCCTCTAACATCCAATGCTTGTCTGTTAAGATGAGAAACGTGTGAGCTTCGTGAACGATGTAATTCGTTTGAGCTGACAAGTGACTGCCCTTACCTGAAACGAAGTCTTGCTTATAGGAAGACACAGAGCCTGGGATTTAACTCCATTTCTGAAGCGAAACACACAGCATAGTTCTCATCCATGGATCACAATCTGCTTTAGAGCGAGAAGCACGCTCTCGCTTTCTAGAGTCTCTAATACAGCTGGTAATTTGAGTGTGCCCAGAACAAAAGAACGGTGTTTCCTACACGTACGGACCATATGTAGTCCAAATCTGCTTCTGAAAATGATACAATGCACTGACCCTCTAACATCCAATGCTTGTCAGTTAAGATGAGAAACGTGTGAGCTCCGTGTACGATGTAGTTCGTTTGACCAGAAAATTGACTGCCCTTACCTGAAACGAAGTCTTGCTTGTAGGAAGAAACAGAGCCTGGGATTTAACTCCATTTCTGAAGGGAAACACACAGCATAGTTCTCATCCATGGATCACACTCTGCTTTAGAGCGAGAATCACGCTCTTGCTTTCTAAAGTCTCTAAGACAGCAGGAAACATGAGTGTGCTGAGAAAAAAAGAACTGTGTTTCCTACAATATGGACCATATCTAGTCCAACTCTGCTTCTGAAACTGATACAATGCACTGACCCTCTAACATCCAATGCTTGTCAGTTAAGATGAGAAACGTGTGAGCTTTGTGAACGATGTAGTTAGTTTGAGCAGAAAAGTGACTTCCCTTACCTGAAACGAAGTCTTGCTTGTAGGAAGACACAGAGTCTGGGATTTAACTCCATTTCTAAAGGGGAACACACAGCATTTTTCTCATCCATGGATCACACTCTGCTTTAGAGCGAGAAGCACGCTCTTTCTTTTAGAGTCTCTAATATAGCAGGTAATCTGAGTGTGCCCAGAAAAAAAGAACGGTGTTTCCTATACATACAGACCATATGTAGTCCAAATCTGCTTCTGAAACTGATACAAAGCACTGACACTCTAACATCCAATGCTTTTCACTTAAGATGAGAAACGTGTGAGGTTCGTGAACGATGTAGTTTGTTTGAGCAGAAAAGTGACTGCCCTTACCTGAATCGAAGTCTTGCTTGTAGGAAGACTCAGAGCCTGGGATTTAACTCCATTTCTGAAGGGAAACACACAGCATAGTTCTCATCCATGGATCACACTCTGCTTTAGAGCGAGAAGCACGCTCTTGCTTTCTGGAGTCTCTAACACAGCAGGAAAAGTGAGTGTGCTGAGAACAAAAGAACGGTGTTTCCTACATAAACGGATCATATCTAGTCCAACTCTGTTTCTGTAACTGACACTAAGCACCGGTAATCTAACATCCAATGCTTGTCAGTTAAGATGGGAAACGTGTGAGCTTCATGAACGATGTAGTTCATTTGAGCAGAAAAGTGACTGCCCTTACCTGTAATGAAGTCTTGCTTGTAGGTAGACACAGAACCTGGGATTTAACTCCATCTCTGAAGGGAAACACACAGCATAGTTCTCACCCATGGATCACACTCTGCTTTACAGCAAGAAGCACGCTCTTGCTTTCTAGAGTCTCTAATACAGCAGGAAATCTGAGTGTACTGAGAACAAAAGAACGGTGTTTCCTACACATACGGACCATATCTAGTCCAACTCTCCTTCTTAAACTGATACAAAGCACTGGTCCTCTAACATCCAATGCTTGTCTGTTAAGAAGGGAAATGTGTGAGCTCAGTGAACGATGTAGTTCGTTTGAGCTGAAAAGTGACTGTCGTTACCTGAAACGAAGTCTTGCCTGTAGGAAGACACAGAGATTGGGATTTAACTCCATTTCTGAAGGGAAACACACAGCATAGTTCTCATCCATGGATCACACTCTGCTTTAGAGCGAGAAGCACGCTCTTGCTTTCTGGAGTCTCTAACACAGCAGGAAAAGTGAGTGTGCTGAGAACAAAAGAACGGTGTTTCCTACACATACGGACCATATGTAGTCCAAATCTGCTTCTGAAACTGATACAATGCACTGGTCCTCTAACATCCAATGCTTGTCCGTTCAGATGAGAAACGTGTGAGCTTTGAGAATGATGTAGTTCCTTTGAACTGAAAAGTGACTGCCCTTACCTGTAACGAAGTCTTTCTTGTAGGAAGACAAAGAGCCTGGGATTTAACTCCATCTATGAAGGGAAACACACAGCATAGTTCTCACCCATGGATAACACTCTGCTTTACAGCAAGAAGCACGCTCTTGCTTTCTAGAGTCTCTAATACAGCAGGAAATCTGAGTGTACTGAGAACAAAAGAACGGTGTTTCCTACACATACGGACCATATCTAGTCCAACTCTCCTTCTTAAACTGATACAAAGCAAGGGTCCTCTAACATCCAATGCTTGTCTGTTAAGAAGAGAAATGTGTGAGCTCAGTGAACGATGTAGTTCGTTTGAGCTGAAAAGTGACTGCCGTTACCTGAAACGAAGTCTTGCATGTAGGAAGACACAGAGCCTGGGATTTAACTCCATTTCTGAAGGGAAACACACAGCATAGTTCTCATCCATGGGTCACACTCTGCTTTAGAGCGAGAAGCACGCTCTTGCTTTCTGGAGTCTCTAACACAGCAGGAAAAGTGAGTGTGCTGAAAACAAAAGAACGGTGTTTCCTACACATACAGACCATATGTAGTCCAAATCTGCTTCTGATACTGATACAATGCACTGGTCCTCTAACATCCAATGCTTGTCTGTTAAGATGAGAAATGTGTGAGCTCAGTGAGCGATGTAGTTCGTTTGAGCTGAAAAGTGACTGCCCTTACCTGAAACGAAGTCTTGCTTGTAGGAAGACACAGAGATTGGGATTTAACTCCATTTCTGAAGGGAAACACACAGCATAGTTCTCATCCATGGATCACACTCTGCTTTAGAGCGAGAATCACGCTCTTGCTTTCTAAACTCTCTAAGACAGCAGGAAATATGAGTGTGCTGAGAACAAAAGAACGGTGTTTCCTACTCATACGGACCATATGTAGTCCAACTCTTCTCCTGAAACTGATACAAAGCACTGGTCCTCTAACATCCAATGCTTGTTAGTTAAGATGGCAAACGTGTGAGCTTCAAGTACGATGTAGTTCGTTTGAGCAGAAAATTGACTGCCCTTACCTTAAACGAAGTCTTGCTTGTAGGTAGAAACAGAGCCTGGGATTTAACTCCATTTCTGAAGGGAAACACACAGCATAGTTCTCATCCATGGATCACAATCTGCTTTAGAGCGAGAAGAACGCTCTTGCTTTCTAAAGTCTCTAAGACAGCAGGAAACGTGAGTGCGCTGAGAACAAAGAACGGTGTTTCCTACACATACGGACCATATCTAGTCCAACTCTCCTTCTTAAACTGATAGAAAGCACTGGTCCTCTAACATCCAATGCTTGTCAGTTCAGATGAGAAACGTGTGAGCTTTGTGAATGATGTAGTTCCCTTGAACTGAAAAGTGACTGCCCTTACCTGAAACGAAGTCTTGCTTGTAGTAAGACACGGAGCCTGTGATTTCACTCCATTTCTAAAGGGAAACACACAGCATTTTTCTCATCCATGTATCACACTCTGCTTTAGAGCCAGAAGCACGCTCTTGCTTTGTGGAGTCTCTAACACAGCATGAAAAATGAGTGTGCTGAGAACAAAAGAACGGTGTTTCCTACACATATGGACCATATGTAGTCCAAATCTGCTTCTGAAACTGATACAAAGCACTGGTCCTCTAACATCCAATGCTTGTCAGTTCAGATGAGAAACGTGTGAGCTTTGAGAATGATGTGGTTCCTTTGAACTGAAAAGTGACTGCCCTTACCTGTAACGAAGTCTTGCTTGTAGGAAGACACAGAGCCTGGGATTTAACTCCATCTCTGAAGGGAAACACACAGCATAGTTCTCACCCATGGATAACACTCTGCTTTACAGCAAGAAGCACGCTCTTGCTTTCTAGAGTCTCTAATACAGCAGGAAATCTGAGTGTCCTGAGAACAAAAGAACGGTGTTACCTACACATACGGACCATATCTAGTCCAACTCTCCTTCTGAAACTGACAGAATGCACTGGTCATCTAACATCCAATGCTTGTCAGTTCAGATGAGAAACGTGTGAGCTTTGAGAATGATGTAGTTCCTTTGAACTGAAAAGTGACTGCCCTTACCTGTAACGAAGTCTTACTTGTAGGAAGACACAGAGCCTGGGATTTAACTCCATCTCTGAAGGGAAACACACAGCAGAGTTCTCATCCATGGATCACACTCTGCTTTAGAGCGAGAAGCACGCTCTTGCTTTCTAGAGTCTCTAATACACCAGGTAATCTGAGTGTACCCAGAACAAAAGAACGGTGTTTCCTACACATACGGACCATATGTAGTCCAAATCTGCTTCTGAAACTGATACAATGCACTGGTCCTCTAACATCCAATGCATGTCAGTTAAGATGAGAAACGTGTGATCTTCGTGAACGATTTAGTTCGTTTGAGCAGAAAAGGGCCTGCCCTTACCTGAAACGAAGTCTTGCTTGTAGGAAGACTCAGAGCCTGGGATTTAACTCCATCTCTGAAGGGAAACACACAGCAGAGTTCTCATCCATGGATCACAATCTGCTTTAGAGCGAGAAGCACGCTCTTGCTTTCTGGAGTCTCTAACAGAGCAGGAAACGTGAGTGTGCTGAGAACAAAAGAAAGGTGTTTCCTACACATACGGACCATATCTAGTCCAACTCTGCTTCTGAAACTGATACAAAGCACTGGTCCTCTAACATCCAATGCTTGTCAGTTAAGATGAGAAACGTGTGAGCTTTGTGAACGATGTAGTTAGTTTGAGCAGAAAAGTGACTTCCCTTACCTGAAACGAAGTCTTGCTTGTAGGAAGACACAGAGTCTGGGATTTAACTCCATTTCTAAAGGGGAACACACAGCATTTTTCTCATCCATGGATCACACTCTGCTTTAGAGCGAGAAGCACGCTCTTGCTTTTAGAGTCTCTAATATAGCAGGTAATCTGAGTGTGCCCAGAACAAAAGAACGGTGTTTCCTATACATACAGACCATATGTAGTCCAAATCTGCTTCTGAAACTGATACAAAGCACTGACACTCTAACATCCAATGCTTTTCACTTAAGATGAGAAACGTGTGAGGTTCGTGAACGATGTAGTTTGTTTGAGCAGAAAAGTGACTGCCCTTACCTGAATCGAAGTCTTGCTTGTAGGAAGACTCAGAGCCTGGGATTTAACTCCATTTCTGAAGGGAAACACACAGCATAGTTCTCATCCATGGATCACACTCTGCTTTAGAGCGAGAAGCACGCTCTTGCTTTCTGGAGTCTCTAACACAGCAGGAAAAGTGAGTGTGCTGAGAACAAAAGAACGGTGTTTCCTACACATACGGACCATATGTAGTCCAAATCTGCTTCTGAAACTGATACAATGCACTGGTCCTCTAACATCCAATGCTTGTCAGTTCAGATGAGAAACGTGTGAGCTTTGAGAATGATGTAGTTCCTTTGAACTGAAAAGTGACTGCCCTTACCTGTAACGAAGTCTTGCTTGTAGGAAGACAAAGAGCCTGGGATTTAACTCCATCTATGAAGGGAAACACACAGCATAGTTCTCACCCATGGATAACACTCTGCTTTACAGCAAGAAGCACGCTCTTGCTTTCTAGAGTCTCTAATACAGCAGGAAATCTGAGTGTACTGAGAACAAAAGAACGGTGTTTCCTACACATACGGACCATATCTAGTCCAACTCTCCTTCTTAAACTGATACAAAGCAAGGGTCCTCTAACATCCAATGCTTGTCTGTTAAGAAGAGAAATGTGTGAGCTCAGTGAACGTTGTAGTTCATTTGAGCTGAAAAGTGACTGCCGTTACCTGAAACGAAGTCTTGCATGTAGGAAGACACAGAGCCTGGGATTTAACTCCATTTCTGAAGGGAAACACACAGCATAGTTCTCATCCATGGATCACACTCTGCTTTAGAGCGAGAAGCACGCTCTTGCTTTCTGGAGTCTCTAACACAGCAGGAAAAGTGAGTGTGCTGAAAACAAAAGAACGGTGTTTCCTACACATACAGACCATATGTATTCCAAATCTGCTTCTGAAACTGATACAATGCACTGGTCCTCTAACATCCAATGCTTGTCTGTTAAGATGAGAAATGTGTGACCTCAGTGAGCGATGTAGTTCGTTTGAGCTGAAAAGTGACTGCCCTTACCTGAAACGAAGTCTTGCTTGTAGGAAGACACAGAGATTGGGATTTAACTCCATTTCTGAAGGGAAACACACAGCATAGTTCTCATCCATGGATCACACTCTGCTTTAGAGCGAGAATCACGCTCTTGCTTTCTAAATTCTCTAAGACAGCAGGAAATATGAGTGTGCTGAGAACAAAAGAACGGTGTTTCCTACTCATACGGACCATATGTAGTCCAACTCTTCTCCTGAAACTGATACAAAGCACTGGTCCTCTAACATCCAATGCTTGTTAGTTAAGATGGCAAACGTGTGAGCTTCAAGTACGATGTAGTTCGTTTGAGCAGAAAATTGACTGCCCTTACCTTAAACGAAGTCTTGCTTGTAGGTAGAAACAGAGCCTGGGATTTAACTCCATTTCTGAAGGGAAACACACAGCATAGTTCTCATCCATGGATCACAATCTGCTTTAGAGCGAGAAGCACGCTCTTGCTTTCTAAAGTCTCTAAGACAGCAGGAAACGTGAGTGCGCTGAGAACAAAAGAACGGTGTTTCCTACACATACGGACCATATCTAGTCCAACTCTCCTTCTTCAACTGATACAAAGCACTGGTCCTCTAACATCCAATGCTTGTCAGTTCAGATGAGAAACGTGTGAGCTTTGTGAATGATGTAGTTCCTTTGAACTGAAAAGTGACTGCCCTTACCTGAAACGAAGTCTTGCTTGTAGTAAGACACGGAGCCTGTGATTTAACTCCATTTCTAAAGGGAAACACACAGCATTTTTCTCATCCATGTATCACACTCTGCTTTAGAGCGAGAAGCACACTCTTGCTTTGTGGAGTCTCTAACACAGCAGGAAAAATGAGTGTGCTGAGAACAAAAGAACGGTGTTTCCTACACATACGGACCACATGTAGTCCAAATCTGCTTCTGAAACTGATACAAAGCACTGGTCCTCTAAAATCCAATGCTTGTCAGTTCAGATGAGAAACGTGTGAGCTTTGAGAATGATGTGGTTCCTTTGAACGGAAAAGTGACTGCCCTTACCTGTAACGAAGTCTTGCTTGTAGGAAGACACAGAGCCTGGGATTTAACTCCATTTCTGCAGGGAAACACACAGCATAGTTCTCACCCATGGATAACACTCTGCTTTACAGCAAGAAGCACGCTCTTGCTTTCTAGAGTCTCTAATACAGCAGGAAATCTGAGTGTCCTGAGAACAAAAGAACGGTGTTACCTACACATACGGACCATATCTAGTCCAACTCTCCTTCTGAAACTGACAGAATGCACTGGTCCTCTAACATCCAATGCTTGTCAGTTCAGATGAGAAACGTGTGAGCTTTGAGAATGATGTAGTTCCTTTGAACTGAAAAGTGACTGCCCTTACCTGTAACGAAGTCTTACTTGTAGGAAGACACAGAGCCTGGGATTTAACTCCATCTCTGAAGGGAAACACACAGCAGAGTTCTCATCCATGGATCACACTCTGCTTTAGAGCGAGAAGCACGCTCTTGCTTTCTAGAGTCTCTAATACACCAGGTAATCTGAGTGTGCCCAGAACAAAAGAACGGTGTTTCCTACACATACGGACCATATGTAGTCCAAATCTGCTTCTGAAACTGATACAATGCACTGGTCCTCTAACATCCAATGCATGTCAGTTAAGATGAGAAACGTGTGATCTTCGTGAACGATTTAGTTCGTTTGAGCAGAAAAGGGCCTGCCCTTACCTGAAACGAAGTCTTGCTTGTAGGAAGACTCAGAGCCTGGGATTTAACTCCATCTCTGAAGGGAAACACACAGCAGAGTTCTCATCCATGGATCACAATCTGCTTTAGAGCGAGAAGCACGCTCTTGCTTTCCAAAGTCTCTAAGACAGCAGGAAACGTGAGTGCGCTGAGAACAAAAGAACGGTGTTTCCTACACATACGGACCATATCTAGTCCAACTCTCCTTCTTCAACTGATACAAAGCACTGGTCCTCTAACATCCAATGCTTGTCTTTTAAGAAGAGAAATGTGTGAGCTCAGTGAACGATGTAGTTCGTTTTTGCTGAAAAGTGACTGCCGTTACCTGAAACGAAGTCTTGCTTGTAGCAAGACACAGACATTGGGATTTAACTCCATTTCTGAAGGGAAACACACAGCATAGTTCTCATCCATGGATCACACTCTGCTTTAGAGCGAGAAGCACGCTCTTGCTTTCTGGAGTCTCTAACACAGCAGGAAAAGTGAGTGTGCTGAGAACAAAAGAACGGTGTTTCCTACACATACGGACCATATGTAGTCCAAATCTGCTTCTGAAACTGATACAATGCACTGGTCCTCTAACATCCAATGCTTGTCAGTTCCGATGAGAAACGTGTGAGCTTTGAGAATGATGTAGTTCCTTTGAACTGAAAAGTGACTGCCCTTACCTGTAACGAAGTCTTACTTGTAGGAAGACACAGAGCCTGGGATTTAACTCCATCTCTGAAGGGAAACACACAGCAGAGTTCTCATCCATGGATCACACTCTGCTTTAGAGCGAGAAGCACGCTCTTGCTTTCTGGAGTCTCTAACACAGCAGGAAACGTGAGTGCGCTGAGAACAAAAGAACGGTGTTTCCTACACATACAGACCATGTCTAGTCCAACTCTGCTTCTGAAACTGACACAAAGCACTGGTCCTCTAACATCCAATGCTTGTTAGTTAAGATGGCAAACGTGTGAGCTTCATGAACGATGTAGTTCGTTTGAGCAGAAAAGTGACTGCCCTTACCTTAAACGAAGTCTTGCTTGTAGGAAGTCACAGAGTCTGGGATTTAACTCCATTTCTGCAGGGAAACACACAGCATAGTTCTCATCCATGGATCACAATCTGCTTTAGAGCGAGAAGCACGCTCTTGCTTTCTCGAGTCTCTAATACACCAGGTAATCTGAGTGTGCCCAGAACAAAAGAACGGTGTTTCCTACACATACGGACCATATGTAGTCCAAATCTGCTTCTGAAACTGATACAATGCACTGGTCCTCTAACATCCAATGCATGTCAGTTAAGATTAGAAACGTGGGATCTTTGTGAACGATGTAGTTCCTTTGAGCAGAAAAGGGCCTGCCCTTACATGAAATGAAGTCTTGCTTGTAGGAAGACTCAGAGCCTGGGATTTAACTCCATTTCTGAAGGGAAACACACAGCATAGTTCTCATCCATGGATCACACTCTGCTTTAGAGCGAGAAGCACGCTCTTGCTTTCTGGAGTCTCTAACAGAGCAGGAAACGTGAGTGTGCTGAGAACAAAAGAAAGGTGTTTCCTACACATACGGACCATATCTAGTCCAACTCTGCTTCTGAAACTGATACAAAGCACTGGTCCTCTAACATCCAATGCTTGTCTGTTAAGATGAGAAACGTGTGAGCTTCGTGAACGATGTAATTCGTTTGAGCTGACAAGTGACTGCCCTTACCTGAAACGAAGTCTTGCTTATAGGAAGACACAGAGCCTGGGATTTAACTCCATTTCTGAAGCGAAACACACAGCATAGTTCTCATCCATGGATCACAATCTGCTTTAGAGCGAGAAGCACGCTCTCGCTTTCTAGAGTCTCTAATACAGCTGGTAATTTGAGTGTGCCCAGAACAAAAGAACGGTGTTTCCTACACGTACGGACCATATGTAGTCCAAATCTGCTTCTGAAAATGATACAATGCACTGACCCTCTAACATCCAATGCTTGTCAGTTAAGATGAGAAACGTGTGAGCTCCGTGTACGATGTAGTTCGTTTGACCAGAAAATTGACTGCCCTTACCTGAAACGAAGTCTTGCTTGTAGGAAGAAACAGAGCCTGGGATTTAACTCCATTTCTGAAGGGAAACACACAGCATAGTTCTCATCCATGGATCACACTCTGCTTTAGAGCGAGAATCACGCTCTTGCTTTCTAAAGTCTCTAAGACAGCAGGAAACATGAGTGTGCTGAGAATAAAAGAACTGTGTTTCCTACAATATGGACCATATCTAGTCCAACTCTGCTTCTGAAACTGATACAATGCACTGACCCTCTAACATCCAATGCTTGTCAGTTAAGATGAGAAACGTGTGAGCTTTGTGAACGATGTAGTTAGTTTGAGCAGAAAAGTGACTTCCCTTACCTGAAACGAAGTCTTGCTTGTAGGAAGACACAGAGTCTGGGATTTAACTCCATTTCTAAAGGGGAACACACAGCATTTTTCTCATCCATGGATCACACTCTGCTTTAGAGCGAGAAGCACGCTCTTTCTTTTAGAGTCTCTAATATAGCAGGTAATCTGAGTGTGCCCAGAAAAAAAGAACGGTGTTTCCTATACATACAGACCATATGTAGTCCAAATCTGCTTCTGAAACTGATACAAAGCACTGACACTCTAACATCCAATGCTTTTCACTTAAGATGAGAAACGTGTGAGGTTCGTGAACGATGTAGTTTGTTTGAGCAGAAAAGTGACTGCCCTTACCTGAATCGAAGTCTTGCTTGTAGGAAGACTCAGAGCCTGGGATTTAACTCCATTTCTGAAGGGAAACACACAGCATAGTTCTCATCCATGGATCACACTCTGCTTTAGAGCGAGAAGCACGCTCTTCCTTTCTGGAGTCTCTAACACAGCAGGAAAAGTGAGTGTGCTGAGAACAAAAGAACGGTGTTTCCTACATAAACGGATCATATCTAGTCCAACTCTGTTTCTGTAACTGACACTAAGCACCGGTAATCTAACATCCAATGCTTGTCAGTTAAGATGGGAAACGTGTGAGCTTCATGAACGATGTAGTTCGTTTGAGCAGAAAAGTGACTGCCCTTACATTAAACGAAGTCTTGCTTGTAGGAAGACACAGAGCCTGGGATTTAACTCCATCTCTGAAGGGAAACACACAGCATAGTTCTCACCCATGGATAACACTCTGCTTTACAGCAAGAAGCACGCTCTTGCTTTCTAGAGTCTCTAATACAGCAGGAAATCTGAGTGTCCTGAGAACAAAAGAACGGTGTTACCTACACATACGGACCATATCTAGTCCAACTCTCCTTCTGAAACTGACAGAATGCACTGGTCCTCTAACATCCAATGCTTGTCAGTTCAGATGAGAAACGTGTGAGCTTTGAGAATGATGTAGTTCCTTTGAACTGAAAAGTGACTGCCCTTACCTGTAACGAAGTCTTACTTGTAGGAAGACACAGAGCCTGGGATTTAACTCCATCTCTGAAGGGAAACACACAGCAGAGTTCTCATCCATGGATCACACTCTGCTTTAGAGCGAGAAGCACGCTCTTGCTTTCTAGAGTCTCTAATACACCAGGTAATCTGAGTGTGCCCAGAACAAAAGAACGGTGTTTCCTACACATACGGACCATATGTAGTCCAAATCTGCTTCTGAAACTGATACAATGCACTGGTCCTCTAACATCCAATGCATGTCAGTTAAGATGAGAAACGTGTGATCTTCGTGAACGATTTAGTTCGTTTGAGCAGAAAAGGGCCTGCCCTTACCTGAAACGAAGTCTTGCTTGTAGGAAGACTCAGAGCCTGGGATTTAACTCCATCTCTGAAGGGAAACACACAGCAGAGTTCTCATCCATGGATCACAATCTGCTTTAGAGCGAGAAGCACGCTCTTGCTTTCTGGAGTCTCTAACAGAGCAGGAAACGTGAGTGTGCTGAGAACAAAAGAAAGGTGTTTCCTACACATACGGACCATATCTAGTCCAACTCTGCTTCTGAAACTGATACAAAGCACTGGTCCTCTAACATCCAATGCTTGTCAGTTAAGATGAGAAACGTGTGAGCTTTGTGAACGATGTAGTTAGTTTGAGCAGAAAAGTGACTTCCCTTACCTGAAACGAAGTCTTGCTTGTAGGAAGACACAGAGTCTGGGATTTAACTCCATTTCTAAAGGGGAACACACAGCATTTTTCTCATCCATGGATCACACTCTGCTTTAGAGCGAGAAGCACGCTCTTGCTTTTAGAGTCTCTAATATAGCAGGTAATCTGAGTGTGCCCAGAACAAAAGAACGGTGTTTCCTATACATACAGACCATATGTAGTCCAAATCTGCTTCTGAAACTGATACAAAGCACTGACACTCTAACATCCAATGCTTTTCACTTAAGATGAGAAACGTGTGAGGTTCGTGAACGATGTAGTTTGTTTGAGCAGAAAAGTGACTGCCCTTACCTGAATCGAAGTCTTGCTTGTAGGAAGACTCAGAGCCTGGGATTTAACTCCATTTCTGAAGGGAAACACACAGCATAGTTCTCATCCATGGATCACACTCTGCTTTAGAGCGAGAAGCACGCTCTTGCTTTCTGGAGTCTCTAACACAGCAGGAAAAGTGAGTGTGCTGAGAACAAAAGAACGGTGTTTCCTACACATACGGACCATATGTAGTCCAAATCTGCTTCTGAAACTGATACAATGCACTGGTCCTCTAACATCCAATGCTTGTCAGTTCAGATGAGAAACGTGTGAGCTTTGAGAATGATGTAGTTCCTTTGAACTGAAAAGTGACTGCCCTTACCTGTAACGAAGTCTTGCTTGTAGGAAGACAAAGAGCCTGGGATTTAACTCCATCTATGAAGGGAAACACACAGCATAGTTCTCACCCATGGATAACACTCTGCTTTACAGCAAGAAGCACGCTCTTGCTTTCTAGAGTCTCTAATACAGCAGGAAATCTGAGTGTACTGAGAACAAAAGAACGGTGTTTCCTACACATACGGACCATATCTAGTCCAACTCTCCTTCTTAAACTGATACAAAGCAAGGGTCCTCTAACATCCAATGCTTGTCTGTTAAGAAGAGAAATGTGTGAGCTCAGTGAACGTTGTAGTTCATTTGAGCTGAAAAGTGACTGCCGTTACCTGAAACGAAGTCTTGCATGTAGGAAGACACAGAGCCTGGGATTTAACTCCATTTCTGAAGGGAAACACACAGCATAGTTCTCATCCATGGATCACACTCTGCTTTAGAGCGAGAAGCACGCTCTTGCTTTCTGGAGTCTCTAACACAGCAGGAAAAGTGAGTGTGCTGAAAACAAAAGAACGGTGTTTCCTACACATACAGACCATATGTATTCCAAATCTGCTTCTGAAACTGATACAATGCACTGGTCCTCTAACATCCAATGCTTGTCTGTTAAGATGAGAAATGTGTGAGCTCAGTGAGCGATGTAGTTCGTTTGAGCTGAAAAGTGACTGCCCTTACCTGAAACGAAGTCTTGCTTGTAGGAAGACACAGAGATTGGGATTTAACTCCATTTCTGAAGGGAAACACACAGCATAGTTCTCATCCATGGATCACACTCTGCTTTAGAGCGAGAATCACGCTCTTGCTTTCTAAACTCTCTAAGACAGCAGGAAATATGAGTGTGCTGAGAACAAAAGAACGGTGTTTCCTACTCATACGGACCATATGTAGTCCAACTCTTCTCCTGAAACTGATACAAAGCACTGGTCCTCTAACATCCAATGCTTGTTAGTTAAGATGGCAAACGTGTGAGCTTCAAGTACGATGTAGTTCGTTTGAGCAGAAAATTGACTGCCCTTACCTTAAACGAAGTCTTGCTTGTAGGTAGAAACAGAGCCTGGGATTTAACTCCATTTCTGCAGGGAAACACACAGCATAGTTCTCATCCATGGATCACAATCTGCTTTAGAGCGAGAAGCACGCTCTTGCTTTCTCGAGTCTCTAATACACCAGGTAATCTGAGTGTGCCCAGAACAAAAGAACGGTGTTTCCTACACATACGGACCATATGTAGTCCAAATCTGCTTCTGAAACTGATACAATGCACTGGTCCTCTAACATCCAATGCATGTCAGTTAAGATTAGAAACGTGGGATCTTCGTGAACGATGTAGTTCCTTTGAGCAGAAAAGGGCCTGCCCTTACATGAAATGAAGTCTTGCTTGTAGGAAGACTCAGAGCCTGGGATTTAACTCCATTTCTGAAGGGAAACACACAGCATAGTTCTCATCCATGGATCACACTCTGCTTTAGAGCGAGAAGCACGCTCTTGCTTTCTGGAGTCTCTAACAGAGCAGGAAACGTGAGTGTGCTGAGAACAAAAGAAAGGTGTTTCCTACACATACGGACCATATCTAGTCCAACTCTGCTTCTGAAACTGATACAAAGCACTGGTCCTCTAACATCCAATGCTTGTCTGTTAAGATGAGAAACGTGTGAGCTTCGTGAACGATGTAATTCGTTTGAGCTGACAAGTGACTGCCCTTACCTGAAACGAAGTCTTGCTTATAGGAAGACACAGAGCCTGGGATTTAACTCCATTTCTGAAGCGAAACACACAGCATAGTTCTCATCCATGGATCACAATCTGCTTTAGAGCGAGAAGCACGCTCTCGCTTTCTAGAGTCTCTAATACAGCTGGTAATTTGAGTGTGCCCAGAACAAAAGAACGGTGTTTCCTACACGTACGGACCATATGTAGTCCAAATCTGCTTCTGAAAATGATACAATGCACTGACCCTCTAACATCCAATGCTTGTCAGTTAAGATGAGAAACGTGTGAGCTCCGTGTACGATGTAGTTCGTTTGACCAGAAAATTGACTGCCCTTACCTGAAACGAAGTCTTGCTTGTAGGAAGAAACAGAGCCTGGGATTTAACTCCATTTCTGAAGGGAAACACACAGCATAGTTCTCATCCATGGATCACACTCTGCTTTAGAGCGAGAATCACGCTCTTGCTTTCTAAAGTCTCTAAGACAGCAGGAAACATGAGTGTGCTGAGAATAAAAGAACTGTGTTTCCTACAATATGGACCATATCTAGTCCAACTCTGCTTCTGAAACTGATACAATGCACTGACCCTCTAACATCCAATGCTTGTCAGTTAAGATGAGAAACGTGTGAGCTTTGTGAACGATGTAGTTAGTTTGAGCAGAAAAGTGACTTCCCTTACCTGAAACGAAGTCTTGCTTGTAGGAAGACACAGAGTCTGGGATTTAACTCCATTTCTAAAGGGGAACACACAGCATTTTTCTCATCCATGGATCACACTCTGCTTTAGAGCGAGAAGCACGCTCTTTCTTTTAGAGTCTCTAATATAGCAGGTAATCTGAGTGTGCCCAGAAAAAAAGAACGGTGTTTCCTATACATACAGACCATATGTAGTCCAAATCTGCTTCTGAAACTGATACAAAGCACTGACACTCTAACATCCAATGCTTTTCACTTAAGATGAGAAACGTGTGAGGTTCGTGAACGATGTAGTTTGTTTGAGCAGAAAAGTGACTGCCCTTACCTGAATCGAAGTCTTGCTTGTAGGAAGACTCAGAGCCTGGGATTTAACTCCATTTCTGAAGGGAAACACACAGCATAGTTCTCATCCATGGATCACACTCTGCTTTAGAGCGAGAAGCACGCTCTTGCTTTCTGGAGTCTCTAACACAGCAGGAAACGTGAGTGTGCTGAGAACAAAAGAACGGTGTTTCCTACATAAACGGATCATATCTAGTCCAACTCTGTTTCTGTAACTGACACTAAGCACCGGTAATCTAACATCCAATGCTTGTCAGTTAAGATGGGAAACGTGTGAGCTTCATGAACGATGTAGTTCGTTTGAGCAGAAAAGTGACTGCCCTTACATTAAACGAAGTCTTGCTTGTAGGAAGACACAGAGCCTGGGATTTAACTCCATCTCTGAAGGGAAACACACAGCATAGTTCTCACCCATGGATAACACTCTGCTTTACAGCAAGAAGCACGCTCTTGCTTTCTAGAGTCTCTAATACAGCAGGAAATCTGAGTGTCCTGAGAACAAAAGAACGGTGTTACCTACACATACGGACCATATCTAGTCCAACTCTCCTTCTGAAACTGACAGAATGCACTGGTCCTCTAACATCCAATGCTTGTCAGTTCAGATGAGAAACGTGTGAGCTTTGAGAATGATGTAGTTCCTTTGAACTGAAAAGTGACTGCCCTTACCTGTAACGAAGTCTTACTTGTAGGAAGACACAGAGCCTGGGATTTAACTCCATCTCTGAAGGGAAACACACAGCAGAGTTCTCATCCATGGATCACACTCTGCTTTAGAGCGAGAAGCACGCTCTTGCTTTCTAGAGTCTCTAATACACCAGGTAATCTGAGTGTGCCCAGAACAAAAGAACGGTGTTTCCTACACATACGGACCATATGTAGTCCAAATCTGCTTCTGAAACTGATACAATGCACTGGTCCTCTAACATCCAATGCATGTCAGTTAAGATGAGAAACGTGTGATCTTCGTGAACGATTTAGTTCGTTTGAGCAGAAAAGGGCCTGCCCTTACCTGAAACGAAGTCTTGCTTGTAGGAAGACTCAGAGCCTGGGATTTAACTCCATCTCTGAAGGGAAACACACAGCAGAGTTCTCATCCATGGATCACAATCTGCTTTAGAGCGAGAAGCACGCTCTTGCTTTCTGGAGTCTCTAACAGAGCAGGAAACGTGAGTGTGCTGAGAACAAAAGAAAGGTGTTTCCTACACATACGGACCATATCTAGTCCAACTCTGCTTCTGAAACTGATACAAAGCACTGGTCCTCTAACATCCAATGCTTGTCAGTTAAGATGAGAAACGTGTGAGCTTTGTGAACGATGTAGTTAGTTTGAGCAGAAAAGTGACTTCCCTTACCTGAAACGAAGTCTTGCTTGTAGGAAGACACAGAGTCTGGGATTTAACTCCATTTCTAAAGGGGAACACACAGCATTTTTCTCATCCATGGATCACACTCTGCTTTAGAGCGAGAAGCACGCTCTTGCTTTTAGAGTCTCTAATATAGCAGGTAATCTGAGTGTGCCCAGAACAAAAGAACGGTGTTTCCTATACATACAGACCATATGTAGTCCAAATCTGCTTCTGAAACTGATACAAAGCACTGACACTCTAACATCCAATGCTTTTCACTTAAGATGAGAAACGTGTGAGGTTCGTGAACGATGTAGTTTGTTTGAGCAGAAAAGTGACTGCCCTTACCTGAATCGAAGTCTTGCTTGTAGGAAGACTCAGAGCCTGGGATTTAACTCCATTTCTGAAGGGAAACACACAGCATAGTTCTCATCCATGGATCACACTCTGCTTTAGAGCGAGAAGCACGCTCTTGCTTTCTGGAGTCTCTAACACAGCAGGAAAAGTGAGTGTGCTGAGAACAAAAGAACGGTGTTTCCTACACATACGGACCATATGTAGTCCAAATCTGCTTCTGAAACTGATACAATGCACTGGTCCTCTAACATCCAATGCTTGTCAGTTCAGATGAGAAACGTGTGAGCTTTGAGAATGATGTAGTTCCTTTGAACTGAAAAGTGACTGCCCTTACCTGTAACGAAGTCTTGCTTGTAGGAAGACAAAGAGCCTGGGATTTAACTCCATCTATGAAGGGAAACACACAGCATAGTTCTCACCCATGGATAACACTCTGCTTTACAGCAAGAAGCACGCTCTTGCTTTCTAGAGTCTCTAATACAGCAGGAAATCTGAGTGTACTGAGAACAAAAGAACGGTGTTTCCTACACATACGGACCATATCTAGTCCAACTCTCCTTCTTAAACTGATACAAAGCAAGGGTCCTCTAACATCCAATGCTTGTCTGTTAAGAAGAGAAATGTGTGAGCTCAGTGAACGTTGTAGTTCATTTGAGCTGAAAAGTGACTGCCGTTACCTGAAACGAAGTCTTGCATGTAGGAAGACACAGAGCCTGGGATTTAACTCCATTTCTGAAGGGAAACACACAGCATAGTTCTCATCCATGGATCACACTCTGCTTTAGAGCGAGAAGCACGCTCTTGCTTTCTGGAGTCTCTAACACA
Source organism: Onychomys leucogaster (assembly GCA_949786385.1). NCBI lineage: Eukaryota > Metazoa > Chordata > Mammalia > Rodentia > Cricetidae > Onychomys > Onychomys leucogaster. The sequence goes on from CATKUP010000918.1 coordinate 27,805, forward strand.
GCAGGAAAAGTGAGTGTGCTGAAAACAAAAGAACGGTGTTTCCTACACATACAGACCATATGTATTCCAAATCTGCTTCTGAAACTGATACAATGCACTGGTCCTCTAACATCCAATGCTTGTCTGTTAAGATGAGAAATGTGTGAGCTCAGTGAGCGATGTAGTTCGTTTGAGCTGAAAAGTGACTGCCCTTACCTGAAACGAAGTCTTGCTTGTAGGAAGACACAGAGATTGGGATTTAACTCCATTTCTGAAGGGAAACACACAGCATAGTTCTCATCCATGGATCACACTCTGCTTTAGAGCGAGAATCACGCTCTTGCTTTCTAAACTCTCTAAGACAGCAGGAAATATGAGTGTGCTGAGAACAAAAGAACGGTGTTTCCTACTCATACGGACCATATGTAGTCCAACTCTTCTCCTGAAACTGATACAAAGCACTGGTCCTCTAACATCCAATGCTTGTTAGTTAAGATGGCAAACGTGTGAGCTTCAAGTACGATGTAGTTCGTTTGAGCAGAAAATTGACTGCCCTTACCTTAAACGAAGTCTTGCTTGTAGGTAGAAACAGAGCCTGGGATTTAACTCCATTTCTGCAGGGAAACACACAGCATAGTTCTCATCCATGGATCACAATCTGCTTTAGAGCGAGAAGCACGCTCTTGCTTTCTCGAGTCTCTAATACACCAGGTAATCTGAGTGTGCCCAGAACAAAAGAACGGTGTTTCCTACACATACGGACCATATGTAGTCCAAATCTGCTTCTGAAACTGATACAATGCACTGGTCCTCTAACATCCAATGCATGTCAGTTAAGATTAGAAACGTGGGATCTTCGTGAACGATGTAGTTCCTTTGAGCAGAAAAGGGCCTGCCCTTACATGAAATGAAGTCTTGCTTGTAGGAAGACTCAGAGCCTGGGATTTAACTCCATTTCTGAAGGGAAACACACAGCATAGTTCTCATCCATGGATCACACTCTGCTTTAGAGCGAGAAGCACGCTCTTGCTTTCTGGAGTCTCTAACAGAGCAGGAAACGTGAGTGTGCTGAGAACAAAAGAAAGGTGTTTCCTACACATACGGACCATATCTAGTCCAACTCTGCTTCTGAAACTGATACAAAGCACTGGTCCTCTAACATCCAATGCTTGTCTGTTAAGATGAGAAACGTGTGAGCTTCGTGAACGATGTAATTCGTTTGAGCTGACAAGTGACTGCCCTTACCTGAAACGAAGTCTTGCTTATAGGAAGACACAGAGCCTGGGATTTAACTCCATTTCTGAAGCGAAACACACAGCATAGTTCTCATCCATGGATCACAATCTGCTTTAGAGCGAGAAGCACGCTCTCGCTTTCTAGAGTCTCTAATACAGCTGGTAATTTGAGTGTGCCCAGAACAAAAGAACGGTGTTTCCTACACGTACGGACCATATGTAGTCCAAATCTGCTTCTGAAAATGATACAATGCACTGACCCTCTAACATCCAATGCTTGTCAGTTAAGATGAGAAACGTGTGAGCTCCGTGTACGATGTAGTTCGTTTGACCAGAAAATTGACTGCCCTTACCTGAAACGAAGTCTTGCTTGTAGGAAGAAACAGAGCCTGGGATTTAACTCCATTTCTGAAGGGAAACACACAGCATAGTTCTCATCCATGGATCACACTCTGCTTTAGAGCGAGAATCACGCTCTTGCTTTCTAAAGTCTCTAAGACAGCAGGAAACATGAGTGTGCTGAGAATAAAAGAACTGTGTTTCCTACAATATGGACCATATCTAGTCCAACTCTGCTTCTGAAACTGATACAATGCACTGACCCTCTAACATCCAATGCTTGTCAGTTAAGATGAGAAACGTGTGAGCTTTGTGAACGATGTAGTTAGTTTGAGCAGAAAAGTGACTTCCCTTACCTGAAACGAAGTCTTGCTTGTAGGAAGACACAGAGTCTGGGATTTAACTCCATTTCTAAAGGGGAACACACAGCATTTTTCTCATCCATGGATCACACTCTGCTTTAGAGCGAGAAGCACGCTCTTTCTTTTAGAGTCTCTAATATAGCAGGTAATCTGAGTGTGCCCAGAAAAAAAGAACGGTGTTTCCTATACATACAGACCATATGTAGTCCAAATCTGCTTCTGAAACTGATACAAAGCACTGACACTCTAACATCCAATGCTTTTCACTTAAGATGAGAAACGTGTGAGGTTCGTGAACGATGTAGTTTGTTTGAGCAGAAAAGTGACTGCCCTTACCTGAATCGAAGTCTTGCTTGTAGGAAGACTCAGAGCCTGGGATTTAACTCCATTTCTGAAGGGAAACACACAGCATAGTTCTCATCCATGGATCACACTCTGCTTTAGAGCGAGAAGCACGCTCTTGCTTTCTGGAGTCTCTAACACAGCAGGAAAAGTGAGTGTGCTGAGAACAAAAGAACGGTGTTTCCTACATAAACGGATCATATCTAGTCCAACTCTGTTTCTGTAACTGACACTAAGCACCGGTAATCTAACATCCAATGCTTGTCAGTTAAGATGGGAAACGTGTGAGCTTCATGAACGATGTAGTTCGTTTGAGCAGAAAAGTGACTGCCCTTACATTAAACGAAGTCTTGCTTGTAGGAAGACACAGAGCCTGGGATTTAACTCCATCTCTGAAGGGAAACACACAGCATAGTTCTCACCCATGGATAACACTCTGCTTTACAGCAAGAAGCACGCTCTTGCTTTCTAGAGTCTCTAATACAGCAGGAAATCTGAGTGTCCTGAGAACAAAAGAACGGTGTTACCTACACATACGGACCATATCTAGTCCAACTCTCCTTCTGAAACTGACAGAATGCACTGGTCCTCTAACATCCAATGCTTGTCAGTTCAGATGAGAAACGTGTGAGCTTTGAGAATGATGTAGTTCCTTTGAACTGAAAAGTGACTGCCCTTACCTGTAACGAAATCTTACTTGTAGGAAGACACAGAGCCTGGGATTTAACTCCATCTCTGAAGGGAAACACACAGCAGAGTTCTCATCCATGGATCACACTCTGCTTTAGAGCGAGAAGCACGCTCTTGCTTTCTAGAGTCTCTAATACACCAGGTAATCTGAGTGTGCCCAGAACAAAAGAACGGTGTTTCCTACACATACGGACCATATGTAGTCCAAATCTGCTTCTGAAACTGATACAATGCACTGGTCCTCTAACATCCAATGCATGTCAGTTAAGATGAGAAACGTGTGATCTTCGTGAACGATTTAGTTCGTTTGAGCAGAAAAGGGCCTGCCCTTACCTGAAACGAAGTCTTGCTTGTAGGAAGACTCAGAGCCTGGGATTTAACTCCATCTCTGAAGGGAAACACACAGCAGAGTTCTCATCCATGGATCACAATCTGCTTTAGAGCGAGAAGCACGCTCTTGCTTTCTGGAGTCTCTAACAGAGCAGGAAACGTGAGTGTGCTGAGAACAAAAGAAAGGTGTTTCCTACACATACGGACCATATCTAGTCCAACTCTGCTTCTGAAACTGATACAAAGCACTGGTCCTCTAACATCCAATGCTTGTCAGTTAAGATGAGAAACGTGTGAGCTTTGTGAACGATGTAGTTAGTTTGAGCAGAAAAGTGACTTCCCTTACCTGAAACGAAGTCTTGCTTGTAGGAAGACACAGAGTCTGGGATTTAACTCCATTTCTAAAGGGGAACACACAGCATTTTTCTCATCCATGGATCACACTCTGCTTTAGAGCGAGAAGCACGCTCTTGCTTTTAGAGTCTCTAATATAGCAGGTAATCTGAGTGTGCCCAGAACAAAAGAACGGTGTTTCCTATACATACAGACCATATGTAGTCCAAATCTGCTTCTGAAACTGATACAAAGCACTGACACTCTAACATCCAATGCTTTTCACTTAAGATGAGAAACGTGTGAGGTTCGTGAACGATGTAGTTTGTTTGAGCAGAAAAGTGACTGCCCTTACCTGAATCGAAGTCTTGCTTGTAGGAAGACTCAGAGCCTGGGATTTAACTCCATTTCTGAAGGGAAACACACAGCATAGTTCTCATCCATGGATCACACTCTGCTTTAGAGCGAGAAGCACGCTCTTGCTTTCTGGAGTCTCTAACACAGCAGGAAAAGTGAGTGTGCTGAGAACAAAAGAACGGTGTTTCCTACACATACGGACCATATGTAGTCCAAATCTGCTTCTGAAACTGATACAATGCACTGGTCCTCTAACATCCAATGCTTGTCAGTTCAGATGAGAAACGTGTGAGCTTTGAGAATGATGTAGTTCCTTTGAACTGAAAAGTGACTGCCCTTACCTGTAACGAAGTCTTGCTTGTAGGAAGACAAAGAGCCTGGGATTTAACTCCATCTATGAAGGGAAACACACAGCATAGTTCTCACCCATGGATAACACTCTGCTTTACAGCAAGAAGCACGCTCTTGCTTTCTAGAGTCTCTAATACAGCAGGAAATCTGAGTGTACTGAGAACAAAAGAACGGTGTTTCCTACACATACGGACCATATCTAGTCCAACTCTCCTTCTTAAACTGATACAAAGCAAGGGTCCTCTAACATCCAATGCTTGTCTGTTAAGAAGAGAAATGTGTGAGCTCAGTGAACGTTGTAGTTCATTTGAGCTGAAAAGTGACTGCCGTTACCTGAAACGAAGTCTTGCATGTAGGAAGACACAGAGCCTGGGATTTAACTCCATTTCTGAAGGGAAACACACAGCATAGTTCTCATCCATGGATCACACTCTGCTTTAGAGCGAGAAGCACGCTCTTGCTTTCTGGAGTCTCTAACACAGCAGGAAAAGTGAGTGTGCTGAAAACAAAAGAACGGTGTTTCCTACACATACAGACCATATGTATTCCAAATCTGCTTCTGAAACTGATACAATGCACTGGTCCTCTAACATCCAATGCTTGTCTGTTAAGATGAGAAATGTGTGAGCTCAGTGAGCGATGTAGTTCGTTTGAGCTGAAAAGTGACTGCCCTTACCTGAAACGAAGTCTTGCTTGTAGGAAGACACAGAGATTGGGATTTAACTCCATTTCTGAAGGGAAACACACAGCATAGTTCTCATCCATGGATCACACTCTGCTTTAGAGCGAGAATCACGCTCTTGCTTTCTAAACTCTCTAAGACAGCAGGAAATATGAGTGTGCTGAGAACAAAAGAACGGTGTTTCCTACTCATACGGACCATATGTAGTCCAACTCTTCTCCTGAAACTGATACAAAGCACTGGTCCTCTAACATCCAATGCTTGTTAGTTAAGATGGCAAACGTGTGAGCTTCAAGTACGATGTAGTTCGTTTGAGCAGAAAATTGACTGCCCTTACCTTAAACGAAGTCTTGCTTGTAGGTAGAAACAGAGCCTGGGATTTAACTCCATTTCTGAAGGGAAACACACAGCATAGTTCTCATCCATGGATCACAATCTGCTTTAGAGCGAGAAGCACGCTCTTGCTTTCTAAAGTCTCTAAGACAGCAGGAAACGTGAGTGCGCTGAGAACAAAAGAACGGTGTTTCCTACACATACGGACCATATCTAGTCCAACTCTCCTTCTTCAACTGATACAAAGCACTGGTCCTCTAACATCCAATGCTTGTCAGTTCAGATGAGAAACGTGTGAGCTTTGTGAATGATGTAGTTCCTTTGAACTGAAAAGTGACTGCCCTTACCTGAAACGAAGTCTTGCTTGTAGTAAGACACGGAGCCTGTGATTTAACTCCATTTCTAAAGGGAAACACACAGCATTTTTCTCATCCATGTATCACACTCTGCTTTAGAGCGAGAAGCACACTCTTGCTTTGTGGAGTCTCTAACACAGCAGGAAAAATGAGTGTGCTGAGAACAAAAGAACGGTGTTTCCTACACATACGGACCACATGTAGTCCAAATCTGCTTCTGAAACTGATACAAAGCACTGGTCCTCTAAAATCCAATGCTTGTCAGTTCAGATGAGAAACGTGTGAGCTTTGAGAATGATGTGGTTCCTTTGAACGGAAAAGTGACTGCCCTTACCTGTAACGAAGTCTTGCTTGTAGGAAGACACAGAGCCTGGGATTTAACTCCATTTCTGCAGGGAAACACACAGCATAGTTCTCACCCATGGATAACACTCTGCTTTACAGCAAGAAGCACGCTCTTGCTTTCTAGAGTCTCTAATACAGCAGGAAATCTGAGTGTCCTGAGAACAAAAGAACGGTGTTACCTACACATACGGACCATATCTAGTCCAACTCCCCTTCTGAAACTGACAGAATGCACTGGTCCTCTAACATCCAATGCTTGTCAGTTCAGATGAGAAACGTGTGAGCTTTGAGAATGATGTAGTTCCTTTGAACTGAAAAGTGACTGCCCTTACCTGTAACGAAGTCTTACTTGTAGGAAGACACAGAGCCTGGGATTTAACTCCATCTCTGAAGGGAAACACACAGCAGAGTTCTCATCCATGGATCACACTCTGCTTTAGAGCGAGAAGCACGCTCTTGCTTTCTAGAGTCTCTAATACACCAGGTAATCTGAGTGTGCCCAGAACAAAAGAACGGTGTTTCCTACACATACGGACCATATGTAGTCCAAATCTGCTTCTGAAACTGATACAATGCACTGGTCCTCTAACATCCAATGCATGTCAGTTAAGATGAGAAACGTGTGATCTTCGTGAACGATTTAGTTCGTTTGAGCAGAAAAGGGCCTGCCCTTACCTGAAACGAAGTCTTGCTTGTAGGAAGACTCAGAGCCTGGGATTTAACTCCATCTCTGAAGGGAAACACACAGCAGAGTTCTCATCCATGGATCACACTCTGCTTTAGAGCGAGAAGCACGCTCTTGCTTTCTGGAGTCTCTAACAGAGCAGGAAACGTGAGTGTGCTGAGAACAAAAGAAAGGTGTTTCCTACACATACGGACCATATCTAGTCCAACTCTGCTTCTGAAACTGATACAAAGCACTGGTCCTCTAACATCCAATGCTTGTCAGTTAAGATGAGAAACGTGTGAGCTTTGTGAACGATGTAGTTAGTTTGAGCAGAAAAGTGACTTCCCTTACCTGAAACGAAGTCTTGCTTGTAGGAAGACACAGAGTCTGGGATTTAACTCCATTTCTAAAGGGGAACACACAGCATTTTTCTCATCCATGGATCACACTCTGCTTTAGAGCGAGAAGCACGCTCTTGCTTTTAGAGTCTCTAATATAGCAGGTAATCTGAGTGTGCCCAGAACAAAAGAACGGTGTTTCCTATACATACAGACCATATGTAGTCCAAATCTGCTTCTGAAACTGATACAAAGCACTGACACTCTAACATCCAATGCTTTTCACTTAAGATGAGAAACGTGTGAGGTTCGTGAACGATGTAGTTTGTTTGAGCAGAAAAGTGACTGCCCTTACCTGAATCGAAGTCTTGCTTGTAGGAAGACTCAGAGCCTGGGATTTAACTCCATTTCTGAAGGGAAACACACAGCATAGTTCTCATCCATGGATCACACTCTGCTTTAGAGCGAGAAGCACGCTCTTGCTTTCTGGAGTCTCTAACACAGCAGGAAAAGTGAGTGTGCTGAGAACAAAAGAACGGTGTTTCCTACACATACGGACCATATGTAGTCCAAATCTGCTTCTGAAACTGATACAATGCACTGGTCCTCTAACATCCAATGCTTGTCAGTTCAGATGAGAAACGTGTGAGCTTTGAGAATGATGTAGTTCCTTTGAACTGAAAAGTGACTGCCCTTACCTGTAACGAAGTCTTGCTTGTAGGAAGACAAAGAGCCTGGGATTTAACTCCATCTATGAAGGGAAACACACAGCATAGTTCTCACCCATGGATAACACTCTGCTTTACAGCAAGAAGCACGCTCTTGCTTTCTAGAGTCTCTAATACAGCAGGAAATCTGAGTGTACTGAGAACAAAAGAACGGTGTTTCCTACACATACGGACCATATCTAGTCCAACTCTCCTTCTTAAACTGATACAAAGCAAGGGTCCTCTAACATCCAATGCTTGTCTGTTAAGAAGAGAAATGTGTGAGCTCAGTGAACGTTGTAGTTCATTTGAGCTGAAAAGTGACTGCCGTTACCTGAAACGAAGTCTTGCATGTAGGAAGACACAGAGCCTGGGATTTAACTCCATTTCTGAAGGGAAACACACAGCATAGTTCTCATCCATGGATCACACTCTGCTTTAGAGCGAGAAGCACGCTCTTGCTTTCTGGAGTCTCTAACACAGCAGGAAAAGTGAGTGTGCTGAAAACAAAAGAACGGTGTTTCCTACACATACAGACCATATGTATTCCAAATCTGCTTCTGAAACTGATACAATGCACTGGTCCTCTAACATCCAATGCTTGTCTGTTAAGATGAGAAATGTGTGAGCTCAGTGAGCGATGTAGTTCGTTTGAGCTGAAAAGTGACTGCCCTTACCTGAAACGAAGTCTTGCTTGTAGGAAGACACAGAGATTGGGATTTAACTCCATTTCTGAAGGGAAACACACAGCATAGTTCTCATCCATGGATCACACTCTGCTTTAGAGCGAGAATCACGCTCTTGCTTTCTAAACTCTCTAAGACAGCAGGAAATATGAGTGTGCTGAGAACAAAAGAACGGTGTTTCCTACTCATACGGACCATATGTAGTCCAACTCTTCTCCTGAAACTGATACAAAGCACTGGTCCTCTAACATCCAATGCTTGTTAGTTAAGATGGCAAACGTGTGAGCTTCAAGTACGATGTAGTTCGTTTGAGCAGAAAATTGACTGCCCTTACCTTAAACGAAGTCTTGCTTGTAGGTAGAAACAGAGCCTGGGATTTAACTCCATTTCTGAAGCGAAACACACAGCATAGTTCTCATCCATGGATCACAATCTGCTTTAGAGCGAGAAGCACGCTCTTGCTTTCTAAAGTCTCTAAGACAGCAGGAAACGTGAGTGCGCTGAGAACAAAAGAACGGTGTTTCCTACACATACGGACCATATCTAGTCCAACTCTCCTTCTTCAACTGATACAAAGCACTGGTCCTCTAACATCCAATGCTTGTCAGTTCAGATGAGAAACGTGTGAGATTTGTGAATGATGTAGTTCCTTTGAACTGAAAAGTGACTGCCCTTACCTGAAACGAAGTCTTGCTTGTAGTAAGACACGGAGCCTGTGATTTAACTCCATTTCTAAAGGGAAACACACAGCATTTTTCTCATCCATGTATCACACTCTGCTTTAGAGCGAGAAGCACACTCTTGCTTTGTGGAGTCTCTAACACAGCAGGAAAAATGAGTGTGCTGAGAACAAAAGAACGGTGTTTCCTACACATACGGACCACATGTAGTCCAAATCTGCTTCTGAAACTGATACAAAGCACTGGTCCTCTAAAATCCAATGCTTGTCAGTTCAGATGAGAAACGTGTGAGCTTTGAGAATGATGTGGTTCCTTTGAACGGAAAAGTGACTGCCCTTACCTGTAACGAAGTCTTGCTTGTAGGAAGACACAGAGCCTGGGATTTAACTCCATTTCTGCAGGGAAACACACAGCATAGTTCTCACCCATGGATAACACTCTGCTTTACAGCAAGAAGCACGCTCTTGCTTTCTAGAGTCTCTAATACAGCAGGAAATCTGAGTGTCCTGAGAACAAAAGAACGGTGTTACCTACACATACGGACCATATCTAGTCCAACTCTCCTTCTGAAACTGACAGAATGCACTGGTCCTCTAACATCCAATGCTTGTCAGTTCAGATGAGAAACGTGTGAGCTTTGAGAATGATGTAGTTCCTTTGAACTGAAAAGTGACTGCCCTTACCTGTAACGAAGTCTTACTTGTAGGAAGACACAGAGCCTGGGATTTAACTCCATCTCTGAAGGGAAACACACAGCAGAGTTCTCATCCATGGATCACACTCTGCTTTAGAGCGAGAAGCACGCTCTTGCTTTCTAGAGTCTCTAATACACCAGGTAATCTGAGTGTGCCCAGAACAAAAGAACGGTGTTTCCTACACATACGGACCATATGTAGTCCAAATCTGCTTCTGAAACTGATACAATGCACTGGTCCTCTAACATCCAATGCATGTCAGTTAAGATGAGAAACGTGTGATCTTCGTGAACGATTTAGTTCGTTTGAGCAGAAAAGGGCCTGCCCTTACCTGAAACGAAGTCTTGCTTGTAGGAAGACTCAGAGCCTGGGATTTAACTCCATCTCTGAAGGGAAACACACAGCAGAGTTCTCATCCATGGATCACAATCTGCTTTAGAGCGAGAAGCACGCTCTTGCTTTCCAAAGTCTCTAAGACAGCAGGAAACGTGAGTGCGCTGAGAACAAAAGAACGGTGTTTCCTACTCATATGGACCATATCTAGTCCAACTCTCCTTCTTCAACTGATACAAAGCACTGGTCCTCTAACATCCAATGCTTGTCTTTTAAGAAGAGAAATGTGTGAGCTCAGTGAACGATGTAGTTCGTTTTTGCTGAAAAGTGACTGCCGTTACCTGAAACGAAGTCTTGCTTGTAGCAAGACACAGACATTGGGATTTAACTCCATTTCTGAAGGGAAACACACAGCATAGTTCTCATCCATGGATCACACTCTGCTTTAGAGCGAGAAGCACGCTCTTGCTTTCTGGAGTCTCTAACACAGCAGGAAAAGTGAGTGTGCTGAGAACAAAAGAACGGTGTTTCCTACACATACGGACCATATGTAGTCCAAATCTGCTTCTGAAACTGATACAATGCACTGGTCCTCTAACATCCAATGCTTGTCAGTTCCGATGAGAAACGTGTGAGCTTTGAGAATGATGTAGTTCCTTTGAACTGAAAAGTGACTGCCCTTACCTGTAACGAAGTCTTACTTGTAGGAAGACACAGAGCCTGGGATTTAACTCCATCTCTGAAGGGAAACACACAGCAGAGTTCTCATCCATGGATCACACTCTGCTTTAGAGCGAGAAGCACGCTCTTGCTTTCTGGAGTCTCTAACACAGCAGGAAACGTGAGTGCGCTGAGAACAAAAGAACGGTGTTTCCTACACATACAGACCATGTCTAGTCCAACTCTGCTTCTGAAACTGACACAAAGCACTGGTCCTCTAACATCCAATGCTTGTTAGTTAAGATGGCAAACGTGTGAGCTTCATGAACGATGTAGTTCGTTTGAGCAGAAAAGTGACTGCCCTTACCTTAAACGAAGTCTTGCTTGTAGGAAGACACAGAGTCTGGGATTTAACTCCATTTCTGCAGGGAAACACACAGCATAGTTCTCATCCATGGATCACAATCTGCTTTAGAGCGAGAAGCACGCTCTTGCTTTCTCGAGTCTCTAATACACCAGGTAATCTGAGTGTGCCCAGAACAAAAGAACGGTGTTTCCTACACATACGGACCATATGTAGTCCAAATCTGCTTCTGAAACTGATACAATGCACTGGTCCTCTAACATCCAATGCATGTCAGTTAAGATTAGAAACGTGTGATCTTCGTGAACGATGTAGTTCTTTTGAGCAGAAAAGGGCCTGCCCTTACATGAAATGAAGTCTTGCTTGTAGGAAGACTCAGAGCCTGGGATTTAACTCCATTTCTGAAGGGAAACACACAGCATAGTTCTCATCCATGGATCACACTCTGCTTTAGAGCGAGAAGCACGCTCTTGCTTTCTGGAGTCTCTAACAGAGCAGGAAACGTGAGTGTGCTGAGAACAAAAGAAAGGAGTTTCCTACACATACGGACCATATCTAGTCCAACTCTGCTTCTGAAACTGATACAAAGCACTGGTCCTCTAACATCCAATGCTTGTCTGTTAAGATGAGAAACGTGTGAGCTTCGTGAACGATGTAATTCGTTTGAGCTGACAAGTGACTGCCCTTACCTGAAACGAAGTCTTGCTTATAGGAAGACACAGAGCCTGGGATTTAACTCCATTTCTGAAGCGAAACACACAGCATAGTTCTCATCCATGGATCACAATCTGCTTTAGAGCGAGAAGCACGCTCTCGCTTTCTAGATTCTCTAATACAGCTGGTAATTTGAGTGTGCCCAGAACAAAAGAACGGTGTTTCCTACACGTACGGACCATATGTAGTCCAAATCTGCTTCTGAAAATGATACAATGCACTGACCCTCTAACATCCAATGCTTGTCAGTTAAGATGAGAAACGTGTGAGCTCCGTGTACGATGTAGTTCGTTTGACCAGAAAATTGACTGCCCTTAC
>CATKUP010000919.1:0-39747 GCA_949786385.1 Onychomys leucogaster
TCTCTAATAAGGCGGGAAACGTGAGAGTGCTCAGAACAAAAGAACTGTGTTTCCTACACACACGGACCATATCTAGTTCAACTCTGCTTCTGAAACTGATACAAACCACAGGCCCTCTAACATCCAATGCGTTTCAGTTAAGAGCGAGAAACGTGTGAGCTTCGTGTACAATATAGCTTCGTTTGAGCTGAAAAGTGACTGCGTTTACCTGAAACGAAGTCTCGCTTGTAGGAAGACACAGAGCCTGGCATTTAACTCCGTTTCTGAAGGGAAACACACAGCACAGTTCTCATCCATGAAACACACTCTGCTTTAGAGCAAGAAGCACGCTCTTGCTTTCTAGAGTCTCTAATAAGGCGGGAAACGTGAGAGTGCTCAGAACAAAAGAACTGTGTTTCCTACACACACGGACCATATCTAGTTCAACTCTGCTTCTGAAACTGATACAAACCACAGGCCCTCTAACATCCAATGCGTTTCAGTTAAGAGCGAGAAACGTGTGAGCTTCGTGTACAATATAGCTTCGTTTGAGCTGAAAAGTGACTGCGTTTACCTGAAACGAAGTCTCGCTTGTAGGAAGACACAGAGCCTGGCATTTAACTCCGTTTCTGAAGGGAAACACACAGCACAGTTCTCATCCATGAAACACACTCTGCTTTAGAGCAAGAAGCACGCTCTTGCTTTCTAGAGTCTCTAATAAGGCGGGAAACGTGAGAGTGCTCAGAACAAAAGAACTGTGTTTCCTACACACACGGACCATATCTAGTTCAACTCTGCTTCTGAAACTGATACAAACCACAGGCCCTCTAACATCCAATGCGTTTCAGTTAAGAGCGAGAAACGTGTGAGCTTCGTGTACAATATAGCTTCGTTTGAGCTGAAAAGTGACTGCGTTTACCTGAAACGAAGTCTCGCTTGTAGGAAGACACAGAGCCTGGCATTTAACTCCGTTTCTGAAGGGAAACACACAGCACAGTTCTCATCCATGAAACACACTCTGCTTTAGAGCAAGAAGCACGCTCTTGCTTTCTAGAGTCTCTAATAAGGCGGGAAACGTGAGAGTGCTCAGAACAAAAGAACTGTGTTTCCTACACACACGGACCATATCTAGTTCAACTCTGCTTCTGAAACTGATACAAACCACAGGCCCTCTAACATCCAATGCGTTTCAGTTAAGAGCGAGAAACGTGTGAGCTTCGTGTACAATATAGCTTCGTTTGAGCTGAAAAGTGACTGCGTTTACCTGAAACGAAGTCTCGCTTGTAGGAAGACACAGAGCCTGGCATTTAACTCCGTTTCTGAAGGGAAACACACAGCACAGTTCTCATCCATGAAACACACTCTGCTTTAGAGCAAGAAGCACGCTCTTGCTTTCTAGAGTCTCTAATAAGGCGGGAAACGTGAGAGTGCTCAGAACAAAAGAACTGTGTTTCCTACACACACGGACCATATCTAGTTCAACTCTGCTTCTGAAACTGATACAAACCACAGGCCCTCTAACATCCAATGCGTTTCAGTTAAGAGCGAGAAACGTGTGAGCTTCGTGTACAATATAGCTTCGTTTGAGCTGAAAAGTGACTGCGTTTACCTGAAACGAAGTCTCGCTTGTAGGAAGACACAGAGCCTGGCATTTAACTCCGTTTCTGAAGGGAAACACACAGCACAGTTCTCATCCATGAAACACACTCTGCTTTAGAGCAAGAAGCACGCTCTTGCTTTCTAGAGTCTCTAATAAGGCGGGAAAACGTGAGAGTGCTCAGAACAAAAGAACTGTGTTTCCTACACACACGGACCATATCTAGTTCAACTCTGCTTCTGAAACTGATACAAACCACAGGCCCTCTAACATCCAATGCGTTTCAGTTAAGAGCGAGAAACGTGTGAGCTTCGTGTACAATATAGCTTCGTTTGAGCTGAAAAGTGACTGCGTTTACCTGAAACGAAGTCTCGCTTGTAGGAAGACACAGAGCCTGGCATTTAACTCCGTTTCTGAAGGGAAACACACAGCACAGTTCTCATCCATGAAACACACTCTGCTTTAGAGCAAGAAGCACGCTCTTGCTTTCTAGAGTCTCTAATAAGGCGGGAAACGTGAGAGTGCTCAGAACAAAAGAACTGTGTTTCCTACACACACGGACCATATCTAGTTCAACTCTGCTTCTGAAACTGATACAAACCAAAGGCCCTCTAACATCCAATGCGTTTCAGTTAAGAGCGAGAAACGTGTGAGCTTCGTGTACAATATAGCTTCGTTTGAGCTGAAAAGTGACTGCGTTTACCTGAAACGAAGTCTCGCTTGTAGGAAGACACAGAGCCTGGCATTTAACTCCGTTTCTGAAGGGAAACACACAGCACAGTTCTCATCCATGAAACACACTCTGCTTTAGAGCAAGAAGCACGCTCTTGCTTTCTAGAGTCTCTAATAAGGCGGGAAACGTGAGAGTGCTCAGAACAAAAGAACTGTGTTTCCTACACACACGGACCATATCTAGTTCAACTCTGCTTCTGAAACTGATACAAACCACAGGCCCTCTAACATCCAATGCGTTTCAGTTAAGAGCGAGAAACGTGTGAGCTTCGTGTACAATATAGCTTCGTTTGAGCTGAAAAGTGACTGCGTTTACCTGAAACGAAGTCTCGCTTGTAGGAAGACACAGAGCCTGGCATTTAACTCCGTTTCTGAAGGGAAACACACAGCACAGTTCTCATCCATGAAACACACTCTGCTTTAGAGCAAGAAGCACGCTCTTGCTTTCTAGAGTCTCTAATAAGGCGGGAAACGTGAGAGTGCTCAGAACAAAAGAACTGTGTTTCCTACACACACGGACCATATCTAGTTCAACTCTGCTTCTGAAACTGATACAAACCACAGGCCCTCTAACATCCAATGCGTTTCAGTTAAGAGCGAGAAACGTGTGAGCTTCGTGTACAATATAGCTTCGTTTGAGCTGAAAAGTGACTGCGTTTACCTGAAACGAAGTCTCGCTTGTAGGAAGACACAGAGCCTGGCATTTAACTCCGTTTCTGAAGGGAAACACACAGCACAGTTCTCATCCATGAAACACACTCTGCTTTAGAGCAAGAAGCACGCTCTTGCTTTCTAGAGTCTCTAATAAGGCGGGAAACGTGAGAGTGCTCAGAACAAAAGAACTGTGTTTCCTACACACACGGACCATATCTAGTTCAACTCTGCTTCTGAAACTGATACAAACCACAGGCCCTCTAACATCCAATGCGTTTCAGTTAAGAGCGAGAAACGTGTGAGCTTCGTGTACAATATAGCTTCGTTTGAGCTGAAAAGTGACTGCGTTTACCTGAAACGAAGTCTCGCTTGTAGGAAGACACAGAGCCTGGCATTTAACTCCGTTTCTGAAGGGAAACACACAGCACAGTTCTCATCCATGAAACACACTCTGCTTTAGAGCAAGAAGCACGCTCTTGCTTTCTAGAGTCTCTAATAAGGCGGGAAACGTGAGAGTGCTCAGAACAAAAGAACTGTGTTTCCTACACACACGGACCATATCTAGTTCAACTCTGCTTCTGAAACTGATACAAACCACAGGCCCTCTAACATCCAATGCGTTTCAGTTAAGAGCGAGAAACGTGTGAGCTTCGTGTACAATATAGCTTCGTTTGAGCTGAAAAGTGACTGCGTTTACCTGAAACGAAGTCTCGCTTGTAGGAAGACACAGAGCCTGGCATTTAACTCCGTTTCTGAAGGGAAACACACAGCACAGTTCTCATCCATGAAACACACTCTGCTTTAGAGCAAGAAGCACGCTCTTGCTTTCTAGAGTCTCTAATAAGGCGGGAAACGTGAGAGTGCTCAGAACAAAAGAACTGTGTTTCCTACACACAGGGACAATATCTAGTTCAACTCTGCTTCTGAAACTGATACAAACCACAGGCCCTCTAACATCCAATGCGTTTCAGTTAAGAGCGAGAAACGTGTGAGCTTCGTGTACAATATAGCTTCGTTTGAGCTGAAAAGTGACTGCGTTTACCTGAAACGAAGTCTCGCTTGTAGGAAGACACAGAGCCTGGCATTTAACTCCGTTTCTGAAGGGAAACACACAGCACAGTTCTCATCCATGAAACACACTCTGCTTTAGAGCAAGAAGCACGCTCTTGCTTTCTAGAGTCTCTAATAAGGCGGGAAACGTGAGAGTGCTCAGAACAAAAGAACTGTGTTTCCTACACACACGGACCATATCTAGTTCAACTCTGCTTCTGAAACTGATACAAACCACAGGCCCTCTAACCTCCAATGCGTTTCAGTTAAGAGCGAGAAACGTGTGAGCTTCGTGTACAATATAGCTTCGTTTGAGCTGAAAAGTGACTGCGTTTACCTGAAACGAAGTCTCGCTTGTAGGAAGACACAGAGCCTGGTATTTAACTCCGTTTCTGAAGGGAAACACACAGCACAGTTCTCATCCATGAAACACACTCTGCTTTAGAGCAAGAAGCACGCTCTTGCTTTCTAGAGTCTCTAATAAGGCGGGAAACGTGAGAGTGCTCAGAACAAAAGAACTGTGTTTCCTACACACACGGACCATATCTAGTTCAACTCTGCTTCTGAAACTGATACAAACCACAGGCCCTCTAACATCCAATGCGTTTCAGTTAAGAGCGAGAAACGTGTGAGCTTCGTGTACAATATAGCTTCGTTTGAGCTGAAAAGTGACTGCGTTTACCTGAAACGAAGTCTCGCTTGTAGGAAGACACAGAGCCTGGCATTTAACTCCGTTTCTGAAGGGAAACACACAGCACAGTTCTCATCCATGAAACACACTCTGCTTTAGAGCAAGAAGCACGCTCTTGCTTTCTAGAGTCTCTAATAAGGCGGGAAACGTGAGAGTGCTCAGAACAAAAGAACTGTGTTTCCTACACACACGGACCATATCTAGTTCAACTCTGCTTCTGAAACTGATACAAACCACAGGCCCTCTAACATCCAATGCGTTTCAGTTAAGAGCGAGAAACGTGTGAGCTTCGTGTACAATATAGCTTCGTTTGAGCTGAAAAGTGACTGCGTTTACCTGAAACGAAGTCTCGCTTGTAGGAAGACACAGAGCCTGGCATTTAACTCCGTTTCTGAAGGGAAACACACAGCACAGTTCTCATCCATGAAACACACTCTGCTTTAGAGCAAGAAGCACGCTCTTGCTTTCTAGAGTCTCTAATAAGGCGGGAAACGTGAGAGTGCTCAGAACAAAAGAACTGTGTTTCCTACACACACGGACCATATCTAGTTCAACTCTGCTTCTGAAACTGATACAAACCACAGGCCCTCTAACATCCAATGCGTTTCAGTTAAGAGCGAGAAACGTGTGAGCTTCGTGTACAATATAGCTTCGTTTGAGCTGAAAAGTGACTGCGTTTACCTGAAACGAAGTCTCGCTTGTAGGAAGACACAGAGCCTGGCATTTAACTCCGTTTCTGAAGGGAAACACACAGCACAGTTCTCATCCATGAAACACACTCTGCTTTAGAGCAAGAAGCACGCTCTTGCTTTCTAGAGTCTCTAATAAGGCGGGAAACGTGAGAGTGCTCAGAACAAAAGAACTGTGTTTCCTACACACACGGACCATATCTAGTTCAACTCTGCTTCTGAAACTGATACAAACCACAGGCCCTCTAACATCCAATGCGTTTCAGTTAAGAGCGAGAAACGTGTGAGCTTCGTGTACAATATAGCTTCGTTTGAGCTGAAAAGTGACTGCGTTTACCTGAAACGAAGTCTCGCTTGTAGGAAGACACAGAGCCTGGCATTTAACTCCGTTTCTGAAGGGAAACACACAGCACAGTTCTCATCCATGAAACACACTCTGCTTTAGAGCAAGAAGCACGCTCTTGCTTTCTAGAGTCTCTAATAAGGCGGGAAACGTGAGAGTGCTCAGAACAAAAGAACTGTGTTTCCTACACACACGGACCATATCTAGTTCAACTCTGCTTCTGAAACTGATACAAACCACAGGCCCTCTAACATCCAATGCGTTTCAGTTAAGAGCGAGAAACGTGTGAGCTTCGTGTACAATATAGCTTCGTTTGAGCTGAAAAGTGACTGCGTTTACCTGAAACGAAGTCTCGCTTGTAGGAAGACACAGAGCCTGGCATTTAACTCCGTTTCTGAAGGGAAACACACAGCACAGTTCTCATCCATGAAACACACTCTGCTTTAGAGCAAGAAGCACGCTCTTGCTTTCTAGAGTCTCTAATAAGGCGGGAAACGTGAGAGTGCTCAGAACAAAAGAACTGTGTTTCCTACACACACGGACCATATCTAGTTCAACTCTGCTTCTGAAACTGATACAAACCACAGGCCCTCTAACATCCAATGCGTTTCAGTTAAGAGCGAGAAACGTGTGAGCTTCGTGTACAATATAGCTTCGTTTGAGCTGAAAAGTGACTGCGTTTACCTGAAACGAAGTCTCGCTTGTAGGAAGACACAGAGCCTGGCATTTAACTCCGTTTCTGAAGGGAAACACACAGCACAGTTCTCATCCATGAAACACACTCTGCTTTAGAGCAAGAAGCACGCTCTTGCTTTCTAGAGTCTCTAATAAGGCGGGAAACGTGAGAGTGCTCAGAACAAAAGAACTGTGTTTCCTACACACACGGACCATATCTAGTTCAACTCTGCTTCTGAAACTGATACAAACCACAGGCCCTCTAACATCCAATGCGTTTCAGTTAAGAGCGAGAAACGTGTGAGCTTCGTGTACAATATAGCTTCGTTTCAGCTGAAAAGTGACTGCGTTTACCTGAAACGAAGTCTCGCTTGTAGGAAGACACAGAGCCTGGCATTTAACTCCGTTTCTGAAGGGAAACACACAGCACAGTTCTCATCCATGAAACACACTCTGCTTTAGAGCAAGAAGCACGCTCTTGCTTTCTAGAGTCTCTAATAAGGCGGGAAACGTGAGAGTGCTCAGAACAAAAGAACTGTGTTTCCTACACACACGGACCATATCTAGTTCAACTCTGCTTCTGAAACTGATACAAACCACAGGCCCTCTAACATCCAATGCGTTTCAGTTAAGAGCAAGAAACGTGTGAGCTTCGTGTACAATATAGCTTCGTTTGAGCTGAAAAGTGACTGCGTTTACCTGAAACGAAGTCTCGCTTGTAGGAAGACACAGAGCCTGGTATTTAACTCCGTTTCTGAGGGAAACAGACAGCACAGTTCTCATCCATGAAACACACTCTGCTTTAGAGCAAGAAGCACGCTCTTGCTTTCTAGAGTCTCTAATAAGGCGGGAAACGTGAGAGTGCTCAGAACAAAAGAACTGTGTTTCCTACACACACGGACCATATCTAGTTCAACTCTGCTTCTGAAACTGATACAAACCACAGGCCCTCTAACATCCAATGCGTTTCAGTTAAGAGCGAGAAACGTGTGAGCTTCGTGTACAATATAGCTTCGTTTGAGCTGAAAAGTGACTGCGTTTACCTGAAACGAAGTCTCGCTTGTAGGAAGACACAGAGCCTGGCATTTAACTCCGTTTCTGAAGGGAAACACACAGCACAGTTCTCATCCATGAAACACACTCTGCTTTAGAGCAAGAAGCACGCTCTTGCTTTCTAGAGTCTCTAATAAGGCGGGAAACGTGAGAGTGCTCAGAACAAAAGAACTGTGTTTCCTACACACACGGACCATATCTAGTTCAACTCTGCTTCTGAAACTGATACAAACCACAGGCCCTCTAACATCCAATGCGTTTCAGTTAAGAGCGAGAAACGTGTGAGCTTCGTGTACAATATAGCTTCGTTTGAGCTGAAAAGTGACTGCGTTTACCTGAAACGAAGTCTCGCTTGTAGGAAGACACAGAGCCTGGCATTTAACTCCGTTTCTGAAGGGAAACACACAGCACAGTTCTCATCCATGAAACACACTCTGCTTTAGAGCAAGAAGCACGCTCTTGCTTTCTAGAGTCTCTAATAAGGCGGGAAACGTGAGAGTGCTCAGAACAAAAGAACTGTGTTTCCTACACACACGGACCATATCTAGTTCAACTCTGCTTCTGAAACTGATACAAACCACAGGCCCTCTAACATCCAATGCGTTTCAGTTAAGAGCGAGAAACGTGTGAGCTTCGTGTACAATATAGCTTCGTTTGAGCTGAAAAGTGACTGCGTTTACCTGAAACGAAGTCTCGCTTGTAGGAAGACACAGAGCCTGGCATTTAACTCCGTTTCTGAAGGGAAACACACAGCACAGTTCTCATCCATGAAACACACTCTGCTTTAGAGCAAGAAGCACGCTCTTGCTTTCTAGAGTCTCTAATAAGGCGGGAAACGTGAGAGTGCTCAGAACAAAAGAACTGTGTTTCCTACACACACGGACCATATCTAGTTCAACTCTGCTTCTGAAACTGATACAAACCACAGGCCCTCTAACATCCAATGCGTTTCAGTTAAGAGCGAGAAACGTGTGAGCTTCGTGTACAATATAGCTTCGTTTGAGCTGAAAAGTGACTGCGTTTACCTGAAACGAAGTCTCGCTTGTAGGAAGACACAGAGCCTGGCATTTAACTCCGTTTCTGAAGGGAAACACACAGCACAGTTCTCATCCATGAAACACACTCTGCTTTAGAGCAAGAAGCACGCTCTTGCTTTCTAGAGTCTCTAATAAGGCGGGAAACGTGAGAGTGCTCAGAACAAAAGAACTGTGTTTCCTACACACACGGACCATATCTAGTTCAACTCTGCTTCTGAAACTGATACAAACCACAGGCCCTCTAACATCCAATGCGTTTCAGTTAAGAGCGAGAAACGTGTGAGCTTCGTGTACAATATAGCTTCGTTTGAGCTGAAAAGTGACTGCGTTTACCTGAAACGAAGTCTCGCTTGTAGGAAGACACAGAGCCTGGTATTTAACTCCGTTTCTGAAGGGAAACACACAGCACAGTTCTCATCCATGAAACACACTCTGCTTTAGAGCAAGAAGCACGCTCTTGCTTTCTAGAGTCTCTAATAAGGCGGGAAACGTGAGAGTGCTCAGAACAAAAGAACTGTGTTTCCTACACACACGGACCATATCTAGTTCAACTCTGCTTCTGAAACTGATACAAACCACAGGCCCTCTAACATCCAATGCGTTTCAGTTAAGAGCGAGAAACGTGTGAGCTTCGTGTACAATATAGCTTCGTTTGAGCTGAAAAGTGACTGTGTTTACCTGAAACGAAGTCTCGCTTGTAGGAAGACACAGAGCCTGGCATTTAACTCCGTTTCTGAAGGGAAACACACAGCACAGTTCTCATCCATGAAACACACTCTGCTTTAGAGCAAGAAGCACGCTCTTGCTTTCTAGAGTCTCTAATAAGGCGGGAAACGTGAGAGTGCTCAGAACAAAAGAACTGTGTTTCCTACACACACGGACCATATCTAGTTCAACTCTGCTTCTGAAACTGATACAAACCACAGGCCCTCTAACATCCAATGCGTTTCAGTTAAGAGCGAGAAACGTGTGAGCTTCGTGTACAATATAGCTTCGTTTGAGCTGAAAAGTGACTGCGTTTACCTGAAACGAAGTCTTGCTTGTAGGAAGACACAGAGCCTGGCATTTAACTCCGTTTCTGAAGGGAAACACACAGCACAGTTCTCATCCATGAAACACACTCTGCTTTAGAGCAAGAAGCACGCTCTTGCTTTCTAGAGTCTCTAATAAGGCGGGAAACGTGAGAGTGCTCAGAACAAAAGAACTGTGTTTCCTACACACACGGACCATATCTAGTTCAACTCTGCTTCTGAAACTGATACAAACCACAGGCCCTCTAACATCCAATGCGTTTCAGTTAAGAGCGAGAAACGTGTGAGCTTCGTGTACAATATAGCTTCGTTTGAGCTGAAAAGTGACTGCGTTTACCTGAAACGAAGTCTCGCTTGTAGGAAGACACAGAGCCTGGCATTTAACTCCGTTTCTGAAGGGAAACACACAGCACAGTTCTCATCCATGAAACACACTCTGCTTTAGAGCAAGAAGCACGCTCTTGCTTTCTAGAGTCTCTAATAAGGCGGGAAACGTGAGAGTGCTCAGAACAAAAGAACTGTGTTTCCTACACACACGGACCATATCTAGTTCAACTCTGCTTCTGAAACTGATACAAACCACAGGCCCTCTAACATCCAATGCGTTTCAGTTAAGAGCGAGAAACGTGTGAGCTTCGTGTACAATATAGCTTCATTTGAGCTGAAAAGTGACTGCGTTTACCTGAAACGAAGTCTCGCTTGTAGGAAGACACAGAGCCTGGCATTTAACTCCGTTTCTGAAGGGAAACACACAGCACAGTTCTCATCCATGAAACACACTCTGCTTTAGAGCAAGAAGCACGCTCTTGCTTTCTAGAGTCTCTAATAAGGCGGGAAACGTGAGAGTGCTCAGAACAAAAGAACTGTGTTTCCTACACACACGGACCATATCTAGTTCAACTCTGCTTCTGAAACTGATACAAACCACAGGCCCTCTAACATCCAATGCTTTTCAGTTAAGTGCGAGAAACGTGTGAGCTTCGTGTACAATATAGCTTCGTTTGAGCTGAAAAGTGACTGCGTTTACCTGAAACGAAGTCTCGCTTGTAGGAAGACACAGAGCCTGGCATTTAACTCCGTTTCTGAAGGGAAACACACAGCACAGTTCTCATCCATGAAACACACTCTGCTTTAGAGCAAGAAGCACGCTCTTGCTTTCTAGAGTCTCTAATAAGGCGGGAAACGTGAGAGTGCTCAGAACAAAAGAACTGTGTTTCCTACACACACGGACCATATCTAGTTCAACTCTGCTTCTGAAACTGATACAAACCACAGCCCCTCTAACATCCAATGCGTTTCAGTTAAGAGCGAGAAACGTGTGAGCTTCGTGTACAATATAGCTTCGTTTGAGCTGAAAAGTGACTGCGTTTACCTGAAACGAAGTCTCGCTTGTAGGAAGACACAGAGCCTGGTATTTAACTCCGTTTCTGAAGGGAAACACACAGCACAGTTCTCATCCATGAAACACACTCTGCTTTAGAGCAAGAAGCACGCTCTTGCTTTCTAGAGTCTCTAATAAGGCGGGAAACGTGAGAGTGCTCAGAACAAAAGAACTGTGTTTCCTACACACACGGACCATATCTAGTTCAACTCTGCTTCTGAAACTGATACAAACCACAGGCCCTCTAACATCCAATGCGTTTCAGTTAAGAGCGAGAAACGTGTGAGCTTCGTGTACAATATAGCTTCGTTTGAGCTGAAAAGTGACTGCGTTTACCTGAAACGAAGTCTCGCTTGTAGGAAGACACAGAGCCTGGCATTTAACTCCGTTTCTGAAGGGAAACACACAGCACAGTTCTCATCCATGAAACACACTCTGCTTTAGAGCAAGAAGCACGCTCTTGCTTTCTAGAGTCTCTAATAAGGCGGGAAACGTGAGAGTGCTCAGAACAAAAGAACTGTGTTTCCTACACACACGGACCATATCTAGTTCAACTCTGCTTCTGAAACTGATACAAACCACAGGCCCTCTAACATCCAATGCGTTTCAGTTAAGAGCGAGAAACGTGTGAGCTTCGTGTACAATATAGCTTCGTTTGAGCTGAAAAGTGACTGCGTTTACCTGAAACGAAGTCTCGCTTGTAGGAAGACACAGAGCCTGGCATTTAACTCCGTTTCTGAAGGGAAACACACAGCACAGTTCTCATCCATGAAACACACTCTGCTTTAAGAGCAAGAAGCACGCTCTTGCTTTCTAGAGTCTCTAATAAGGCGGGAAACGTGAGAGTGCTCAGAACAAAAGAACTGTGTTTCCTACACACACGGACCATATCTAGTTCAACTCTGCTTCTGAAACTGATACAAACCACAGGCCCTCTAACATCCAATGCGTTTCAGTTAAGAGCGAGAAACGTGTGAGCTTCGTGTACAATATAGCTTCGTTTGAGCTGAAAAGTGACTGCGTTTACCTGAAACGAAGTCTCGCTTGTAGGAAGACACAGAGCCTGGCATTTAACTCCGTTTCTGAAGGGAAACACACAGCACAGTTCTCATCCATGAAACACACTCTGCTTTAGAGCAAGAAGCACGCTCTTGCTTTCTAGAGTCTCTAATAAGGCGGGAAACGTGAGAGTGCTCAGAACAAAAGAACTGTGTTTCCTACACACACGGACCATATCTAGTTCAACTCTGCTTCTGAAACTGATACAAACCACAGGCCCTCTAACATCCAATGCGTTTCAGTTAAGAGCGAGAAACGTGTGAGCTTCGTGTACAATATAGCTTCGTTTGAGCTGAAAAGTGACTGCGTTTACCTGAAACGAAGTCTCGCTTGTAGGAAGACACAGAGCCTGGCATTTAACTCCGTTTCTGAAGGGAAACACACAGCACAGTTCTCATCCATGAAACACACTCTGCTTTAAGAGCAAGAAGCACGCTCTTGCTTTCTAGAGTCTCTAATAAGGCGGGAAACGTGAGAGTGCTCAGAACAAAAGAACTGTGTTTCCTACACACACGGACCATATCTAGTTCAACTCTGCTTCTGAAACTGATACAAACCACAGGCCCTCTAACATCCAATGCGTTTCAGTTAAGAGCGAGAAACGTGTGAGCTTCGTGTACAATATAGCTTCGTTTGAGCTGAAAAGTGACTGCGTTTACCTGAAACGAAGTCTCGCTTGTAGGAAGACACAGAGCCTGGCATTTAACTCCGTTTCTGAAGGGAAACACACAGCACAGTTCTCATCCATGAAACACACTCTGCTTTAGAGCAAGAAGCACGCTCTTGCTTTCCAGAGTCTCTAATAAGGCGGGAAACGTGAGAGTGCTCAGAACAAAAGAACTGTGTTTCCTACACACACGGACCATATCTAGTTCAACTCTGCTTCTGAAACTGATACAAACCACAGGCCCTCTAACATCCAATGCGTTTCAGTTAAGAGCGAGAAACGTGTGAGCTTCGTGTACAATATAGCTTTGTTTGAGCTGAAAAGTGACTGCGTTTACCTGAAACGAAGTCTCGCTTGTAGGAAGACACAGAGCCTGGCATTTAACTCCGTTTCTGAAGGGAAACACACAGCACAGTTCTCATCCATGAAACACACTCTGCTTTAGAGCAAGAAGCACGCTCTTTCTTTCTAGAGTCTCTAATAAGGCGGGAAACGTGAGAGTGCTCAGAACAAAAGAACTGTGTTTCCTACACACACGGACCATATCTAGTTCAACTCTGCTTCTGAAACTGATACAAACCACAGGCCCTCTAACATCCAATGCGTTTCAGTTAAGAGCGAGAAACGTGTGAGCTTCGTGTACAATATAGCTTCGTTTGAGCTGAAAAGTGACTGCGTTTACCTGAAACGAAGTCTCGCTTGTAGGAAGACACAGAGCCTGGCATTTAACTCCGTTTCTGAAGGGAAACACACAGCACAGTTCTCATCCATGAAAAACACTCTGCTTTAGAGCAAGAAGCACGCTCTTGCTTTCTAGAGTCTCTAATAAGGCGGGAAACGTGAGAGTGCTCAGAACAAAAGAACTGTGTTTCCTACACACACGGACCATATCTAGTTCAACTCTGCTTCTGAAACTGATACAAACCACAGGCCCTCTAACATCCAATGCGTTTCAGTTAAGAGCGAGAAACGTGTGAGCTTCGTGTACAATATAGCTTCGTTTGAGCTGAAAAGTGACTGCGTTTACCTGAAACGAAGTCTCGCTTGTAGGAAGACACAGAGCCTGGCATTTAACTCCGTTTCTGAAGGGAAACACACAGCACAGTTCTCATCCATGAAACACACTCTGCTTTAGAGCAAGAAGCACGCTCTTGCTTTCTAGAGTCTCTAATAAGGCGGGAAACGTGAGAGTGCTCAGAACAAAAGAACTGTGTTTCCTACACACACGGACCATATCTAGTTCAACTCTGCTTCTGAAACTGATACAAACCACAGGCCCTCTAACATCCAATGCGTTTCAGTTAAGAGCGAGAAACGTGTGAGCTTCATGTACAATATAGCTTCGTTTGAGCTGAAAAGTGACTGCGTTTACCTGAAACGAAGTCTCGCTTGTAGGAAGACACAGAGCCTGGCATTTAACTCCGTTTCTGAAGGGAAACACACAGCACAGTTCTCATCCATGAAACACACTCTGCTTTAGAGCAAGAAGCACGCTCTTGCTTTCTAGAGTCTCTAATAAGGCGGGAAACGTGAGAGTGCTCAGAACAAAAGAACTGTGTTTCCTACACACACGGACCATATCTAGTTCAACTCTGCTTCTGAAACTGATACAAACCACAGGCCCTCTAACATCCAATGCGTTTCAGTTAAGAGCGAGAAACGTGTGAGCTTCGTGTACAATATAGCTTCGTTTGAGCTGAAAAGTGACTGCGTTTACCGGAAACGAAGTCTTGCTTGTAGGAAGACACAGAGCCTGGCATTTAACTCCGTTTCTGAAGGGAAACACACAGCACAGTTCTCATCCATGAAACACACTCTGCTTTAGAGCAAGAAGCACGCTCTTGCTTTCTAGAGTCTCTAATAAGGCGGGAAACGTGAGAGTGCTCAGAACAAAAGAACTGTGTTTCCTACACACACGGACCATATCTAGTTCAACTCTGCTTCTGAAACTGATACAAACCACAGGCCCTCTAACATCCAATGCGTTTCAGTTAAGAGCGAGAAACGTGTGAGCTTCGTGTACAATATAGCTTCGTTTGAGCTGAAAAGTGACTGCGTTTACCTGAAACGAAGTCTCGCTTGTAGGAAGACACAGAGCCTGGCATTTAACTCCGTTTCTGAAGGGAAACACACAGCACAGTTCTCATCCATGAAACACACTCTGCTTTAGAGCAAGAAGCACGCTCTTGCTTTCTAGAGTCTCTAATAAGGCGGGAAACGTGAGAGTGCTCAGAACAAAAGAACTGTGTTTCCTACACACACGGACCATATCTAGTTCAACTCTGCTTCTGAAACTGATACAAACCACAGGCCCTCTAACATCCAATGCGTTTCAGTTAAGAGCGAGAAACGTGTGAGCTTCGTGTACAATATAGCTTCGTTTGAGCTGAAAAGTGACTGCGTTTACCTGAAACGAAGTCTCTCTTGTAGGAAGACACAGAGCCTGGCATTTAACTCCGTTTCTGAAGGGAAACACACAGCACAGTTCTCATCCATGAAACACACTCTGCTTTAGAGCAAGAAGCACGCTCTTGCTTTCCAGAGTCTCTAATAAGGCGGGAAACGTGAGAGTGCTCAGAACAAAAGAACTGTGTTTCCTACACACACGGACCATATCTAGTTCAACTCTGCTTCTGAAACTGATACAAACCACAGGCCCTCTAACATCCAATGCGTTTCAGTTAAGAGCAAGAAACGTGTGAGCTTCGTGTACAATATAGCTTCGTTTGAGCTGAAAAGTGACTGCGTTTACCTGAAACGAAGTCTCGCTTGTAGGAAGACACAGAGCCTGGCATTTATCTCCGTTTCTGAAGGGAAACACACAGCACAGTTCTCATCCATGAAACACACTCTGCTTTAGAGCAAGAAGCACGCTCTTTCTTTCTAGAGTCTCTAATAAGGCGGGAAACGTGAGAGTGCTCAGAACAAAAGAACTGTGTTTCCTACACACACGGACCATATCTAGTTCAACTCTGCTTCTGAAACTGATACAAACCACAGGCCCTCTAACATCCAATGCGTTTCAGTTAAGAGCGAGAAACGTGTGAGCTTCGTGTACAATATAGCTTCGTTTGAGCTGAAAAGTGACTGCGTTTACCTGAAACGAAGTCTCGCTTGTAGGAAGACACAGAGCCTGGCATTTAACTCCGTTTCTGAAGGGAAACACACAGCACAGTTCTCATCCATGAAACACACTCTGCTTTAGAGCAAGAAGCACGCTCTTGCTTTCTAGAGTCTCTAATAAGGCGGGAAACGTGAGAGTGCTCAGAACAAAAGAACTGTGTTTCCTACACACACGGACCATATCTAGTTCAACTCTGCTTCTGAAACTGATACAAACCACAGGCCCTCTAACATCCAATGCGTTTCAGTTAAGAGCGAGAAACGTGTGAGCTTCGTGTACAATATAGCTTCGTTTGAGCTGAAAAGTGACTGCGTTTACCTGAAACGAAGTCTCGCTTGTAGGAAGACACAGAGCCTGGCATTTAACTCCGTTTCTGAAGGGAAACACACAGCACAGTTCTCATCCATGAAACACACTCTGCTTTAGAGCAAGAAGCACGCTCTTGCTTTCTAGAGTCTCTAATAAGGCGGGAAACGTGAGAGTGCTCAGAACAAAAGAACTGTGTTTCCTACACACACGGACCATATCTAGTTCAACTCTGCTTCTGAAACTGATACAAACCACAGGCCCTCTAACATCCAATGCGTTTCAGTTAAGAGCGAGAAACGTGTGAGCTTCGTGTACAATATAGCTTCGTTTGAGCTGAAAAGTGACTGCGTTTACCTGAAACGAAGTCTCGCTTGTAGGAAGACACAGAGCCTGGCATTTAACTCCGTTTCTGAAGGGAAACACACAGCACAGTTCTCATCCATGAAACACACTCTGCTTTAGAGCAAGAAGCACGCTCTTGCTTTCTAGAGTCTCTAATAAGGCGGGAAACGTGAGAGTGCTCAGAACAAAAGAACTGTGTTTCCTACACACACGGACCATATCTAGTTCAACTCTGCTTCTGAAACTGATACAAACCACAGGCCCTCTAACATCCAATGCGTTTCAGTTAAGAGCGAGAAACGTGTGAGCTTCGTGTACAATATAGCTTCGTTTGAGCTGAAAAGTGACTGCGTTTACCTGAAACGAAGTCTCGCTTGTAGGAAGACACAGAGCCTGGCATTTAACTCCGTTTCTGAAGGGAAACACACAGCACAGTTCTCATCCATGAAACACACTCTGCTTTAGAGCAAGAAGCACGCTCTTGCTTTCTAGAGTCTCTAATAAGGCGGGAAACGTGAGAGTGCTCAGAACAAAAGAACTGTGTTTCCTACACACACGGACCATATCTAGTTCAACTCTGCTTCTGAAACTGATACAAACCACAGGCCCTCTAACATCCAATGCGTTTCAGTTAAGAGCGAGAAACGTGTGAGCTTCGTGTACAATATAGCTTCGTTTGAGCTGAAAAGTGACTGCGTTTACCTGAAACGAAGTCTCGCTTGTAGGAAGACACAGAGCCTGGCATTTAACTCCGTTTCTGAAGGGAAACACACAGCACAGTTCTCATCCATGAAACACACTCTGCTTTAGAGCAAGAAGCACGCTCTTGCTTTCTAGAGTCTCTAATAAGGCGGGAAACGTGAGAGTGCTCAGAACAAAAGAACTGTGTTTCCTACACACACGGACCATATCTAGTTCAACTCTGCTTCTGAAACTGATACAAACCACAGGCCCTCTAACATCCAATGCGTTTCAGTTAAGAGCGAGAAACGTGTGAGCTTCGTGTACAATATAGCTTCGTTTGAGCTGAAAAGTGACTGCGTTTACCTGAAACGAAGTCTCGCTTGTAGGAAGACACAGAGCCTGGTATTTAACTCCGTTTCTGAAGGGAAACACACAGCACAGTTCTCATCCATGAAACACACTCTGCTTTAGAGCAAGAAGCACGCTCTTGCTTTCTAGAGTCTCTAATAAGGCGGGAAACGTGAGAGTGCTCAGAACAAAAGAACTGTGTTTCCTACACACACGGACCATATCTAGTTCAACTCTGCTTCTGAAACTGATACAAACCACAGGCCCTCTAACATCCAATGCGTTTCAGTTAAGAGCGAGAAACGTGTGAGCTTCGTGTACAATATAGCTTCGTTTGAGCTGAAAAGTGACTGCGTTTACCTGAAACGAAGTCTCGCTTGTAGGAAGACACAGAGCCTGGCATTTAACTCCGTTTCTGAAGGGAAACACACAGCACAGTTCTCATCCATGAAACACACTCTGCTTTAGAGCAAGAAGCACGCTCTTGCTTTCTAGAGTCTCTAATAAGGCGGGAAACGTGAGAGTGCTCAGAACAAAAGAACTGTGTTTCCTACACACACGGACCATATCTAGTTCAACTCTGCTTCTGAAACTGATACAAACCACAGGCCCTCTAACATCCAATGCGTTTCAGTTAAGAGCGAGAAACGTGTGAGCTTCGTGTACAATATAGCTTCGTTTGAGCTGAAAAGTGACTGCGTTTACCTGAAACGAAGTCTCGCTTGTAGGAAGACACAGAGCCTGGCATTTAACTCCGTTTCTGAAGGGAAACACACAGCACAGTTCTCATCCATGAAACACACTCTGCTTTAGAGCAAGAAGCACGCTCTTGCTTTCTAGAGTCTCTAATAAGGCGGGAAACGTGAGAGTGCTCAGAACAAAAGAACTGTGTTTCCTACACACACGGACCATATCTAGTTCAACTCTGCTTCTGAAACTGATACAAACCACAGGCCCTCTAACATCCAATGCGTTTCAGTTAAGAGCGAGAAACGTGTGAGCTTCGTGTACAATATAGCTTCGTTTGAGCTGAAAAGTGACTGCGTTTACCGGAAACGAAGTCTTGCTTGTAGGAAGACACAGAGCCTGGCATTTAACTCCGTTTCTGAAGGGAAACACACAGCACAGTTCTCATCCATGAAACACACTCTGCTTTAGAGCAAGAAGCACGCTCTTGCTTTCTAGAGTCTCTAATAAGGCGGGAAACGTGAGAGTGCTCAGAACAAAAGAACTGTGTTTCCTACACACACGGACCATATCTAGTTCAACTCTGCTTCTGAAACTGATACAAACCACAGGCCCTCTAACATCCAATGCGTTTCAGTTAAGAGCGAGAAACGTGTGAGCTTCGTGTACAATATAGCTTCGTTTGAGCTGAAAAGTGACTGCGTTTACCTGAAACGAAGTCTCGCTTGTAGGAAGACACAGAGCCTGGCATTTAACTCCGTTTCTGAAGGGAAACACACAGCACAGTTCTCATCCATGAAACACACTCTGCTTTAGAGCAAGAAGCACGCTCTTGCTTTCCAGAGTCTCTAATAAGGCGGGAAACGTGAGAGTGCTCAGAACAAAAGAACTGTGTTTCCTACACACACGGACCATATCTAGTTCAACTCTGCTTCTGAAACTGATACAAACCACAGGCCCTCTAACATCCAATGCGTTTCAGTTAAGAGCGAGAAACGTGTGAGCTTCGTGTACAATATAGCTTCGTTTGAGCTGAAAAGTGACTGCGTTTACCTGAAACGAAGTCTCTCTTGTAGGAAGACACAGAGCCTGGCATTTAACTCCGTTTCTGAAGGGAAACACACAGCACAGTTCTCATCCATGAAACACACTCTGCTTTAGAGCAAGAAGCACGCTCTTGCTTTCCAGAGTCTCTAATAAGGCGGGAAACGTGAGAGTGCTCAGAACAAAAGAACTGTGTTTCCTACACACACGGACCATATCTAGTTCAACTCTGCTTCTGAAACTGATACAAACCACAGGCCCTCTAACATCCAATGCGTTTCAGTTAAGAGCGAGAAACGTGTGAGCTTCGTGTACAATATAGCTTCGTTTGAGCTGAAAAGTGACTGCGTTTACCTGAAACGAAGTCTCGCTTGTAGGAAGACACAGAGCCTGGCATTTAACTCCGTTTCTGAAGGGAAACACACAGCACAGTTCTCATCCATGAAACACACTCTGCTTTAGAGCAAGAAGCACGCTCTTGCTTTCTAGAGTCTCTAATAAGGCGGGAAACGTGAGAGTGCTCAGAACAAAAGAACTGTGTTTCCTACACACACGGACCATATCTAGTTCAACTCTGCTTCTGAAACTGATACAAACCACAGGCCCTCTAACATCCAATGCGTTTCAGTTAAGAGCGAGAAACGTGTGAGCTTCGTGTACAATATAGCTTCGTTTGAGCTGAAAAGTGACTGCGTTTACCTGAAACGAAGTCTCGCTTGTAGGAAGACACAGAGCCTGGCATTTAACTCCGTTTCTGAAGGGAAACACACAGCACAGTTCTCATCCATGAAACACACTCTGCTTTAGAGCAAGAAGCACGCTCTTGCTTTCTAGAGTCTCTAATAAGGCGGGAAACGTGAGAGTGCTCAGAACAAAAGAACTGTGTTTCCTACACACACGGACCATATCTAGTTCAACTCTGCTTCTGAAACTGATACAAACCACAGGCCCTCTAACATCCAATGCGTTTCAGTTAAGAGCGAGAAACGTGTGAGCTTCGTGTACAATATAGCTTCGTTTGAGCTGAAAAGTGACTGCGTTTACCGGAAACGAAGTCTCGCTTGTAGGAAGACACAGAGCCTGGCATTTAACTCCGTTTCTGAAGGGAAACACACAGCACAGTTCTCATCCATGAAACACACTCTGCTTTAGAGCAAGAAGCACGCTCTTGCTTTCTAGAGTCTCTAATAAGGCGGGAAACGTGAGAGTGCTCAGAACAAAAGAACTGTGTTTCCTACACACACGGACCATATCTAGTTCAACTCTGCTTCTGAAACTGATACAAACCACAGGCCCTCTAACATCCAATGCGTTTCAGTTAAGAGCGAGAAACGTGTGAGCTTCGTGTACAATATAGCTTCGTTTGAGCTGAAAAGTGACTGCGTTTACCTGAAACGAAGTCTCGCTTGTAGGAAGACACAGAGCCTGGCATTTAACTCCGTTTCTGAAGGGAAACACACAGCACAGTTCTCATCCATGAAACACACTCTGCTTTAGAGCAAGAAGCACGCTCTTGCTTTCTAGAGTCTCTAATAAGGCGGGAAACGTGAGAGTGCTCAGAACAAAAGAACTGTGTTTCCTACACACACGGACCATATCTAGTTCAACTCTGCTTCTGAAACTGATACAAACCACAGGCCCTCTAACATCCAATGCGTTTCAGTTAAGAGCGAGAAACGTGTGAGCTTCGTGTACAATATAGCTTCGTTTGAGCTGAAAAGTGACTGCGTTTACCTGAAACGAAGTCTCGCTTGTAGGAAGACACAGAGCCTGGCATTTAACTCCGTTTCTGAAGGGAAACACACAGCACAGTTCTCATCCATGAAACACACTCTGCTTTAGAGCAAGAAGCACGCTCTTGCTTTCCAGAGTCTCTAATAAGGCGGGAAACGTGAGAGTGCTCAGAACAAAAGAACTGTGTTTCCTACACACACGGACCATATCTAGTTCAACTCTGCTTCTGAAACTGATACAAACCACAGGCCCTCTAACATCCAATGCGTTTCAGTTAAGAGCGAGAAACGTGTGAGCTTCGTGTACAATATAGCTTCGTTTGAGCTGAAAAGTGACTGCGTTTACCTGAAACGAAGTCTCGCTTGTAGGAAGACACAGAGCCTGGCATTTAACTCCGTTTCTGAAGGGAAACACACAGCACAGTTCTCATCCATGAAACACACTCTGCTTTAGAGCAAGAAGCACGCTCTTGCTTTCTAGAGTCTCTAATAAGGCGGGAAACGTGAGAGTGCTCAGAACAAAAGAACTGTGTTTCCTACACACACGGACCATATCTAGTTCAACTCTGCTTCTGAAACTGATACAAACCACAGGCCCTCTAACATCCAATGCGTTTCAGTTAAGAGCGAGAAACGTGTGAGCTTCGTGTACAATATAGCTTCGTTTGAGCTGAAAAGTGACTGCGTTTACCTGAAACGAAGTCTCGCTTGTAGGAAGACACAGAGCCTGGCATTTAACTCCGTTTCTGAAGGGAAACACACAGCACAGTTCTCATCCATGAAACACACTCTGCTTTAGAGCAAGAAGCACGCTCTTGCTTTCTAGAGTCTCTAATAAGGCGGGAAACGTGAGAGTGCTCAGAACAAAAGAACTGTGTTTCCTACACACACGGACCATATCTAGTTCAACTCTGCTTCTGAAACTGATACAAACCACAGGCCCTCTAACATCCAATGCGTTTCAGTTAAGAGCGAGAAACGTGTGAGCTTCGTGTACAATATAGCTTCGTTTGAGCTGAAAAGTGACTGCGTTTACCTGAAACGAAGTCTCGCTTGTAGGAAGACACAGAGCCTGGCATTTAACTCCGTTTCTGAAGGGAAACACACAGCACAGTTCTCATCCATGAAACACACTCTGCTTTAGAGCAAGAAGCACGCTCTTGCTTTCTAGAGTCTCTAATAAGGCGGGAAACGTGAGAGTGCTCAGAACAAAAGAACTGTGTTTCCTACACACACGGACCATATCTAGTTCAACTCTGCTTCTGAAACTGATACAAACCACAGGCCCTCTAACATCCAATGCGTTTCAGTTAAGAGCGAGAAACGTGTGAGCTTCGTGTACAATATAGCTTCGTTTGAGCTGAAAAGTGACTGCGTTTACCTGAAACGAAGTCTCGCTTGTAGGAAGACACAGAGCCTGGCATTTAACTCCGTTTCTGAAGGGAAACACACAGCACAGTTCTCATCCATGAAACACACTCTGCTTTAGAGCAAGAAGCACGCTCTTGCTTTCTAGAGTCTCTAATAAGGCGGGAAACGTGAGAGTGCTCAGAACAAAAGAACTGTGTTTCCTACACACACGGACCATATCTAGTTCAACTCTGCTTCTGAAACTGATACAAACCACAGGCCCTCTAACATCCAATGCGTTTCAGTTAAGAGCGAGAAACGTGTGAGCTTCGTGTACAATATAGCTTCGTTTGAGCTGAAAAGTGACTGCGTTTACCTGAAACGAAGTCTCGCTTGTAGGAAGACACAGAGCCTGGCATTTAACTCCGTTTCTGAAGGGAAACACACAGCACAGTTCTCATCCATGAAACACACTCTGCTTTAGAGCAAGAAGCACGCTCTTGCTTTCCAGAGTCTCTAATAAGGCGGGAAACGTGAGAGTGCTCAGAACAAAAGAACTGTGTTTCCTACACACACGGACCATATCTAGTTCAACTCTGCTTCTGAAACTGATACAAACCACAGGCCCTCTAACATCCAATGCGTTTCAGTTAAGAGCGAGAAACGTGTGAGCTTCGTGTACAATATAGCTTCGTTTGAGCTGAAAAGTGACTGCGTTTACCTGAAACGAAGTCTCTCTCGTAGGAAGACACAGAGCCTGGCATTTAACTCCGTTTCTGAAGGGAAACACACAGCACAGTTCTCATCCATGAAACACACTCTGCTTTAGAGCAAGAAGCACGCTCTTGCTTTCCAGAGTCTCTAATAAGGCGGGAAACGTGAGAGTGCTCAGAACAAAAGAACTGTGTTTCCTACACACACGGACCATATCTAGTTCAACTCTGCTTCTGAAACTGATACAAACCACAGGCCCTCTAACATCCAATGCGTTTCAGTTAAGAGCGAGAAACGTGTGAGCTTCGTGTACAATATAGCTTCGTTTGAGCTGAAAAGTGACTGCGTTTACCTGAAACGAAGTCTCGCTTGTAGGAAGACACAGAGCCTGGCATTTAACTCCGTTTCTGAAGGGAAACACACAGCACAGTTCTCATCCATGAAACACACTCTGCTTTAGAGCAAGAAGCACGCTCTTGCTTTCTAGAGTCTCTAATAAGGCGGGAAACGTGAGAGTGCTCAGAACAAAAGAACTGTGTTTCCTACACACACGGACCATATCTAGTTCAACTCTGCTTCTGAAACTGATACAAACCACAGGCCCTCTAACATCCAATGCGTTTCAGTTAAGAGCGAGAAACGTGTGAGCTTCGTGTACAATATAGCTTCGTTTGAGCTGAAAAGTGACTGCGTTTACCTGAAACGAAGTCTCGCTTGTAGGAAGACACAGAGCCTGGCATTTAACTCCGTTTCTGAAGGGAAACACACAGCACAGTTCTCATCCATGAAACACACTCTGCTTTAGAGCAAGAAGCACGCTCTTGCTTTCTAGAGTCTCTAATAAGGCGGGAAACGTGAGAGTGCTCAGAACAAAAGAACTGTGTTTCCTACACACACGGACCATATCTAGTTCAACTCTGCTTCTGAAACTGATACAAACCACAGGCCCTCTAACATCCAATGCGTTTCAGTTAAGAGCGAGAAACGTGTGAGCTTCGTGTACAATATAGCTTCGTTTGAGCTGAAAAGTGACTGCGTTTACCGGAAACGAAGTCTTGCTTGTAGGAAGACACAGAGCCTGGCATTTAACTCCGTTTCTGAAGGGAAACACACAGCACAGTTCTCATCCATGAAACACACTCTGCTTTAGAGCAAGAAGCACGCTCTTGCTTTCTAGAGTCTCTAATAAGGCGGGAAACGTGAGAGTGCTCAGAACAAAAGAACTGTGTTTCCTACACACACGGACCATATCTAGTTCAACTCTGCTTCTGAAACTGATACAAACCACAGGCCCTCTAACATCCAATGCGTTTCAGTTAAGAGCGAGAAACGTGTGAGCTTCGTGTACAATATAGCTTCGTTTGAGCTGAAAAGTGACTGCGTTTACCTGAAACGAAGTCTCGCTTGTAGGAAGACACAGAGCCTGGCATTTAACTCCGTTTCTGAAGGGAAACACACAGCACAGTTCTCATCCATGAAACACACTCTGCTTTAGAGCAAGAAGCACGCTCTTGCTTTCTAGAGTCTCTAATAAGGCGGGAAACGTGAGAGTGCTCAGAACAAAAGAACTGTGTTTCCTACACACACGGACCATATCTAGTTCAACTCTGCTTCTGAAACTGATACAAACCACAGGCCCTCTAACATCCAATGCGTTTCAGTTAAGAGCGAGAAACGTGTGAGCTTCGTGTACAATATAGCTTCGTTTGAGCTGAAAAGTGACTGCGTTTACCTGAAACGAAGTCTCGCTTGTAGGAAGACACAGAGCCTGGCATTTAACTCCGTTTCTGAAGGGAAACACACAGCACAGTTCTCATCCATGAAACACACTCTGCTTTAGAGCAAGAAGCACGCTCTTGCTTTCCAGAGTCTCTAATAAAGCGGGAAACGTGAGAGTGCTCAGAACAAAAGAACTGTGTTTCCTACACACACGGACCATATCTAGTTCAACTCTGCTTCTGAAACTGATACAAACCACAGGCCCTCTAACATCCAATGCGTTTCAGTTAAGAGCGAGAAACGTGTGAGCTTCGTGTACAATATAGCTTCGTTTGAGCTGAAAAGTGACTGCGTTTACCTGAAACGAAGTCTCGCTTGTAGGAAGACACAGAGCCTGGCATTTAACTCCGTTTCTGAAGGGAAACACACAGCACAGTTCTCATCCATGAAACACACTCTGCTTTAGAGCAAGAAGCACGCTCTTGCTTTCTAGAGTCTCTAATAAGGCGGGAAACGTGAGAGTGCTCAGAACAAAAGAACTGTGTTTCCTACACACACGGACCATATCTAGTTCAACTCTGCTTCTGAAACTGATACAAACCACAGGCCCTCTAACATCCAATGCGTTTCAGTTAAGAGCGAGAAACGTGTGAGCTTCGTGTACAATATAGCTTCGTTTGAGCTGAAAAGTGACTGCGTTTACCTGAAACGAAGTCTCGCTTGTAGGAAGACACAGAGCCTGGCATTTAACTCCGTTTCTGAAGGGAAACACACAGCACAGTTCTCATCCATGAAACACACTCTGCTTTAGAGCAAGAAGCACGCTCTTGCTTTCTAGAGTCTCTAATAAGGCGGGAAACGTGAGAGTGCTCAGAACAAAAGAACTGTGTTTCCTACACACACGGACCATATCTAGTTCAACTCTGCTTCTGAAACTGATACAAACCACAGGCCCTCTAACATCCAATGCGTTTCAGTTAAGAGCGAGAAACGTGTGAGCTTCGTGTACAATATAGCTTCGTTTGAGCTGAAAAGTGACTGCGTTTACCTGAAACGAAGTCTCGCTTGTAGGAAGACACAGAGCCTGGCATTTAACTCCGTTTCTGAAGGGAAACACACAGCACAGTTCTCATCCATGAAACACACTCTGCTTTAGAGCAAGAAGCACGCTCTTGCTTTCTAGAGTCTCTAATAAGGCGGGAAACGTGAGAGTGCTCAGAACAAAAGAACTGTGTTTCCTACACACACGGACCATATCTAGTTCAACTCTGCTTCTGAAACTGATACAAACCACAGGCCCTCTAACATCCAATGCGTTTCAGTTAAGAGCGAGAAACGTGTGAGCTTCGTGTACAATATAGCTTCGTTTGAGCTGAAAAGTGACTGCGTTTACCTGAAACGAAGTCTCGCTTGTAGGAAGACACAGAGCCTGGCATTTAACTCCGTTTCTGAAGGGAAACACACAGCACAGTTCTCATCCATGAAACACACTCTGCTTTAGAGCAAGAAGCACGCTCTTGCTTTCTAGAGTCTCTAATAAGGCGGGAAACGTGAGAGTGCTCAGAACAAAAGAACTGTGTTTCCTACACACACGGACCATATCTAGTTCAACTCTGCTTCTGAAACTGATACAAACCACAGGCCCTCTAACATCCAATGCGTTTCAGTTAAGAGCGAGAAACGTGTGAGCTTCGTGTACAATATAGCTTCGTTTGAGCTGAAAAGTGACTGCGTTTACCTGAAACGAAGTCTCGCTTGTAGGAAGACACAGAGCCTGGCATTTAACTCCGTTTCTGAAGGGAAACACACAGCACAGTTCTCATCCATGAAACACACTCTGCTTTAGAGCAAGAAGCACGCTCTTGCTTTCTAGAGTCTCTAATAAGGCGGGAAACGTGAGAGTGCTCAGAACAAAAGAACTGTGTTTCCTACACACACGGACCATATCTAGTTCAACTCTGCTTCTGAAACTGATACAAACCACAGGCCCTCTAACATCCAATGCGTTTCAGTTAAGAGCGAGAAACGTGTGAGCTTCGTGTACAATATAGCTTCGTTTGAGCTGAAAAGTGACTGCGTTTACCTGAAACGAAGTCTCGCTTGTAGGAAGACACAGAGCCTGGCATTTAACTCCGTTTCTGAAGGGAAACACACAGCACAGTTCTCATCCATGAAACACACTCTGCTTTAGAGCAAGAAGCACGCTCTTGCTTTCTAGAGTCTCTAATAAGGCGGGAAACGTGAGAGTGCTCAGAACAAAAGAACTGTGTTTCCTACACACACGGACCATATCTAGTTCAACTCTGCTTCTGAAACTGATACAAACCACAGGCCCTCTAACATCCAATGCGTTTCAGTTAAGAGCGAGAAACGTGTGAGCTTCGTGTACAATATAGCTTCGTTTGAGCTGAAAAGTGACTGCGTTTACCTGAAACGAAGTCTCGCTTGTAGGAAGACACAGAGCCTGGCATTTAACTCCGTTTCTGAAGGGAAACACACAGCACAGTTCTCATCCATGAAACACACTCTGCTTTAGAGCAAGAAGCACGCTCTTGCTTTCTAGAGTCTCTAATAAGGCGGGAAACGTGAGAGTGCTCAGAACAAAAGAACTGTGTTTCCTACACACACGGACCATATCTAGTTCAACTCTGCTTCTGAAACTGATACAAACCACAGGCCCTCTAACATCCAATGCGTTTCAGTTAAGAGCGAGAAACGTGTGAGCTTCGTGTACAATATAGCTTCGTTTGAGCTGAAAAGTGACTGCGTTTACCGGAAACGAAGTCTTGCTTGTAGGAAGACACAGAGCCTGGCATTTAACTCCGTTTCTGAAGGGAAACACACAGCACAGTTCTCATCCATGAAACACACTCTGCTTTAGAGCAAGAAGCACGCTCTTGCTTTCTAGAGTCTCTAATAAGGCGGGAAACGTGAGAGTGCTCAGAACAAAAGAACTGTGTTTCCTACACACACGGACCATATCTAGTTCAACTCTGCTTCTGAAACTGATACAAACCACAGGCCCTCTAACATCCAATGCGTTTCAGTTAAGAGCGAGAAACGTGTGAGCTTCGTGTACAATATAGCTTCGTTTGAGCTGAAAAGTGACTGCGTTTACCTGAAACGAAGTCTCGCTTGTAGGAAGACACAGAGCCTGGCATTTAACTCCGTTTCTGAAGGGAAACACACAGCACAGTTCTCATCCATGAAACACACTCTGCTTTAGAGCAAGAAGCACGCTCTTGCTTTCTAGAGTCTCTAATAAGGCGGGAAACGTGAGAGTGCTCAGAACAAAAGAACTGTGTTTCCTACACACACGGACCATATCTAGTTCAACTCTGCTTCTGAAACTGATACAAACCACAGGCCCTCTAACATCCAATGCGTTTCAGTTAAGAGCGAGAAACGTGTGAGCTTCGTGTACAATATAGCTTCGTTTGAGCTGAAAAGTGACTGCGTTTACCTGAAACGAAGTCTCGCTTGTAGGAAGACACAGAGCCTGGCATTTAACTCCGTTTCTGAAGGGAAACACACAGCACAGTTCTCATCCATGAAACACACTCTGCTTTAGAGCAAGAAGCACGCTCTTGCTTTCCAGAGTCTCTAATAAGGCGGGAAACGTGAGAGTGCTCAGAACAAAAGAACTGTGTTTCCTACACACACGGACCATATCTAGTTCAACTCTGCTTCTGAAACTGATACAAACCACAGGCCCTCTAACATCCAATGCGTTTCAGTTAAGAGCGAGAAACGTGTGAGCTTCGTGTACAATATAGCTTCGTTTGAGCTGAAAAGTGACTGCGTTTACCTGAAACGAAGTCTCGCTTGTAGGAAGACACAGAGCCTGGCATTTAACTCCGTTTCTGAAGGGAAACACACAGCACAGTTCTCATCCATGAAACACACTCTGCTTTAGAGCAAGAAGCACGCTCTTGCTTTCTAGAGTCTCTAATAAGGCGGGAAACGTGAGAGTGCTCAGAACAAAAGAACTGTGTTTCCTACACACACGGACCATATCTAGTTCAACTCTGCTTCTGAAACTGATACAAACCACAGGCCCTCTAACATCCAATGCGTTTCAGTTAAGAGCGAGAAACGTGTGAGCTTCGTGTACAATATAGCTTCGTTTGAGCTGAAAAGTGACTGCGTTTACCTGAAACGAAGTCTTGCTTGTAGGAAGACACAGAGCCTGGCATTTAACTCCGTTTCTGAAGGGAAACACACAGCACAGTTCTCATCCATGAAACACACTCTGCTTTAGAGCAAGAAGCACGCTCTTGCTTTCTAGAGTCTCTAATAAGGCGGGAAACGTGAGAGTGCTCAGAACAAAAGAACTGTGTTTCCTACACACACGGACCATATCTAGTTCAACTCTGCTTCTGAAACTGATACAAACCACAGGCCCTCTAACATCCAATGCGTTTCAGTTAAGAGCGAGAAACGTGTGAGCTTCGTGTACAATATAGCTTCGTTTGAGCTGAAAAGTGACTGCGTTTACCTGAAACGAAGTCTCGCTTGTAGGAAGACACAGAGCCTGGCATTTAACTCCGTTTCTGAAGGGAAACACACAGCACAGTTCTCATCCATGAAACACACTCTGCTTTAGAGCAAGAAGCACGCTCTTGCTTTCTAGAGTCTCTAATAAGGCGGGAAACGTGAGAGTGCTCAGAACAAAAGAACTGTGTTTCCTACACACACGGACCATATCTAGTTCAACTCTGCTTCTGAAACTGATACAAACCACAGGCCCTCTAACATCCAATGCGTTTCAGTTAAGAGCGAGAAACGTGTGAGCTTCGTGTACAATATAGCTTCGTTTGAGCTGAAAAGTGACTGCGTTTACCTGAAACGAAGTCTCGCTTGTAGGAAGACACAGAGCCTGGCATTTAACTCCGTTTCTGAAGGGAAACACACAGCACAGTTCTCATCCATGAAACACACTCTGCTTTAGAGCAAGAAGCACGCTCTTGCTTTCTAGAGTCTCTAATAAGGCGGGAAACGTGAGAGTGCTCAGAACAAAAGAACTGTGTTTCCTACACACACGGACCATATCTACTTCAACTCTGCTTCTGAAACTGATACAAACCACAGGCCCTCTAACATCCAATGCGTTTCAGTTAAGAGCGAGAAACGTGTGAGCTTCGTGTACAATATAGCTTCGTTTGAGCTGAAAAGTGACTGCGTTTACCGGAAACGAAGTCTTGCTTGTAGGAAGACACAGAGCCTGGCATTTAACTCCGTTTCTGAAGGGAAACACACAGCACAGTTCTCATCCATGAAACACACTCTGCTTTAGAGCAAGAAGCACGCTCTTGCTTTCTAGAGTCTCTAATAAGGCGGGAAACGTGAGAGTGCTCAGAACAAAAGAACTGTGTTTCCTACACACACGGACCATATCTAGTTCAACTCTGCTTCTGAAACTGATACAAACCACAGGCCCTCTAACATCCAATGCGTTTCAGTTAAGAGCGAGAAACGTGTGAGCTTCGTGTACAATATAGCTTCGTTTGAGCTGAAAAGTGACTGCGTTTACCTGAAACGAAGTCTCGCTTGTAGGAAGACACAGAGCCTGGCATTTAACTCCGTTTCTGAAGGGAAACACACAGCACAGTTCTCATCCATGAAACACACTCTGCTTTAGAGCAAGAAGCACGCTCTTGCTTTCTAGAGTCTCTAATAAGGCGGGAAACGTGAGAGTGCTCAGAACAAAAGAACTGTGTTTCCTACACACACGGACCATATCTACTTCAACTCTGCTTCTGAAACTGATACAAACCACAGGCCCTCTAACATCCAATGCGTTTCAGTTAAGAGCGAGAAACGTGTGAGCTTCGTGTACAATATAGCTTCGTTTGAGCTGAAAAGTGACTGCGTTTACCGGAAACGAAGTCTCGCTTGTAGGAAGACACAGAGCCTGGCATTTAACTCCGTTTCTGAAGGGAAACACACAGCACAGTTCTCATCCATGAAACACACTCTGCTTTAGAGCAAGAAGCACGCTCTTGCTTTCTAGAGTCTCTAATAAGGCGGGAAACGTGAGAGTGCTCAGAACAAAAGAACTGTGTTTCCTACACACACGGACCATATCTAGTTCAACTCTGCTTCTGAAACTGATACAAACCACAGGCCCTCTAACATCCAATGCGTTTCAGTTAAGAGCGAGAAACGTGTGAGCTTCGTGTACAATATAGCTTCGTTTGAGCTGAAAAGTGACTGCGTTTACCTGAAACGAAGTCTCGCTTGTAGGAAGACACAGAGCCTGGCATTTAACTCCGTTTCTGAAGGGAAACACACAGCACAGTTCTCATCCATGAAACACACTCTGCTTTAGAGCAAGAAGCACGCTCTTGCTTTCTAGAGTCTCTAATAAGGCGGGAAACGTGAGAGTGCTCAGAACAAAAGAACTGTGTTTCCTACACACACGGACCATATCTACTTCAACTCTGCTTCTGAAACTGATACAAACCACAGGCCCTCTAACATCCAATGCGTTTCAGTTAAGAGCGAGAAACGTGTGAGCTTCGTGTACAATATAGCTTCGTTTGAGCTGAAAAGTGACTGCGTTTACCGGAAACGAAGTCTTGCTTGTAGGAAGACACAGAGCCTGGCATTTAACTCCGTTTCTGAAGGGAAACACACAGCACAGTTCTCATCCATGAAACACACTCTGCTTTAGAGCAAGAAGCACGCTCTTGCTTTCTAGAGTCTCTAATAAGGCGGGAAACGTGAGAGTGCTCAGAACAAAAGAACTGTGTTTCCTACACACACGGACCATATCTAGTTCAACTCTGCTTCTGAAACTGATACAAACCACAGGCCCTCTAACATCCAATGCGTTTCAGTTAAGAGCGAGAAACGTGTGAGCTTCGTGTACAATATAGCTTCGTTTGAGCTGAAAAGTGACTGCGTTTACCTGAAACGAAGTCTCGCTTGTAGGAAGACACAGAGCCTGGCATTTAACTCCGTTTCTGAAGGGAAACACACAGCACAGTTCTCATCCATGAAACACACTCTGCTTTAGAGCAAGAAGCACGCTCTTGCTTTCTAGAGTCTCTAATAAGGCGGGAAACGTGAGAGTGCTCAGAACAAAAGAACTGTGTTTCCTACACACACGGACCATATCTAGTTCAACTCTGCTTCTGAAACTGATACAAACCACAGGCCCTCTAACATCCAATGCGTTTCAGTTAAGAGCGAGAAACGTGTGAGCTTCGTGTACAATATAGCTTCGT
The DNA here is from genome assembly GCA_949786385.1 of Onychomys leucogaster. Taxonomy (NCBI): domain Eukaryota; kingdom Metazoa; phylum Chordata; class Mammalia; order Rodentia; family Cricetidae; genus Onychomys; species Onychomys leucogaster. The sequence goes on from CATKUP010000919.1 coordinate 31,925, forward strand.
TTGAGCTGAAAAGTGACTGCGTTTACCTGAAACGAAGTCTCGCTTGTAGGAAGACACAGAGCCTGGCATTTAACTCCGTTTCTGAAGGGAAACACACAGCACAGTTCTCATCCATGAAACACACTCTGCTTTAGAGCAAGAAGCACGCTCTTGCTTTCCAGAGTCTCTAATAAGGCGGGAAACGTGAGAGTGCTCAGAACAAAAGAACTGTGTTTCCTACACACACGGACCATATCTAGTTCAACTCTGCTTCTGAAACTGATACAAACCACAGGCCCTCTAACATCCAATGCGTTTCAGTTAAGAGCGAGAAACGTGTGAGCTTCGTGTACAATATAGCTTCGTTTGAGCTGAAAAGTGACTGCGTTTACCTGAAACGAAGTCTCGCTTGTAGGAAGACACAGAGCCTGGCATTTAACTCCGTTTCTGAAGGGAAACACACAGCACAGTTCTCATCCATGAAACACACTCTGCTTTAGAGCAAGAAGCACGCTCTTGCTTTCTAGAGTCTCTAATAAGGCGGGAAACGTGAGAGTGCTCAGAACAAAAGAACTGTGTTTCCTACACACACGGACCATATCTACTTCAACTCTGCTTCTGAAACTGATACAAACCACAGGCCCTCTAACATCCAATGCGTTTCAGTTAAGAGCGAGAAACGTGTGAGCTTCGTGTACAATATAGCTTCGTTTGAGCTGAAAAGTGACTGCGTTTACCTGAAACGAAGTCTTGCTTGTAGGAAGACACAGAGCCTGGCATTTAACTCCGTTTCTGAAGGGAAACACACAGCACAGTTCTCATCCATGAAACACACTCTGCTTTAGAGCAAGAAGCACGCTCTTGCTTTCTAGAGTCTCTAATAAGGCGGGAAACGTGAGAGTGCTCAGAACAAAAGAACTGTGTTTCCTACACACACGGACCATATCTAGTTCAACTCTGCTTCTGAAACTGATACAAACCACAGGCCCTCTAACATCCAATGCGTTTCAGTTAAGAGCGAGAAACGTGTGAGCTTCGTGTACAATATAGCTTCGTTTGAGCTGAAAAGTGACTGCGTTTACCTGAAACGAAGTCTCGCTTGTAGGAAGACACAGAGCCTGGCATTTAACTCCGTTTCTGAAGGGAAACACACAGCACAGTTCTCATCCATGAAACACACTCTGCTTTAGAGCAAGAAGCACGCTCTTGCTTTCTAGAGTCTCTAATAAGGCGGGAAACGTGAGAGTGCTCAGAACAAAAGAACTGTGTTTCCTACACACACGGACCATATCTAGTTCAACTCTGCTTCTGAAACTGATACAAACCACAGGCCCTCTAACATCCAATGCGTTTCAGTTAAGAGCGAGAAACGTGTGAGCTTCGTGTACAATATAGCTTCGTTTGAGCTGAAAAGTGACTGCGTTTACCTGAAACGAAGTCTCGCTTGTAGGAAGACACAGAGCCTGGCATTTAACTCCGTTTCTGAAGGGAAACACACAGCACAGTTCTCATCCATGAAACACACTCTGCTTTAGAGCAAGAAGCACGCTCTTGCTTTCTAGAGTCTCTAATAAGGCGGGAAACGTGAGAGTGCTCAGAACAAAAGAACTGTGTTTCCTACACACACGGACCATATCTACTTCAACTCTGCTTCTGAAACTGATACAAACCACAGGCCCTCTAACATCCAATGCGTTTCAGTTAAGAGCGAGAAACGTGTGAGCTTCGTGTACAATATAGCTTCGTTTGAGCTGAAAAGTGACTGCGTTTACCTGAAACGAAGTCTCGCTTGTAGGAAGACACAGAGCCTGGCATTTAACTCCGTTTCTGAAGGGAAACACACAGCACAGTTCTCATCCATGAAACACACTCTGCTTTAGAGCAAGAAGCACGCTCTTGCTTTCTAGAGTCTCTAATAAGGCGGGAAACGTGAGAGTGCTCAGAACAAAAGAACTGTGTTTCCTACACACACGGACCATATCTAGTTCAACTCTGCTTCTGAAACTGATACAAACCACAGGCCCTCTAACATCCAATGCGTTTCAGTTAAGAGCGAGAAACGTGTGAGCTTCGTGTACAATATAGCTTCGTTTGAGCTGAAAAGTGACTGCGTTTACCTGAAACGAAGTCTCGCTTGTAGGAAGACACAGAGCCTGGCATTTAACTCCGTTTCTGAAGGGAAACACACAGCACAGTTCTCATCCATGAAACACACTCTGCTTTAGAGCAAGAAGCACGCTCTTGCTTTCTAGAGTCTCTAATAAGGCGGGAAACGTGAGAGTGCTCAGAACAAAAGAACTGTGTTTCCTACACACACGGACCATATCTAGTTCAACTCTGCTTCTGAAACTGATACAAACCACAGGCCCTCTAACATCCAATGCGTTTCAGTTAAGAGCGAGAAACGTGTGAGCTTCGTGTACAATATAGCTTCGTTTGAGCTGAAAAGTGACTGCGTTTACCTGAAACGAAGTCTTGCTTGTAGGAAGACACAGAGCCTGGCATTTAACTCCGTTTCTGAAGGGAAACACACAGCACAGTTCTCATCCATGAAACACACTCTGCTTTAGAGCAAGAAGCACGCTCTTGCTTTCTAGAGTCTCTAATAAGGCGGGAAACGTGAGAGTGCTCAGAACAAAAGAACTGTGTTTCCTACACACACGGACCATATCTAGTTCAACTCTGCTTCTGAAACTGATACAAACCACAGGCCCTCTAACATCCAATGCGTTTCAGTTAAGAGCGAGAAACGTGTGAGCTTCGTGTACAATATAGCTTCGTTTGAGCTGAAAAGTGACTGCGTTTACCTGAAACGAAGTCTCGCTTGTAGGAAGACACAGAGCCTGGCATTTAACTCCGTTTCTGAAGGGAAACACACAGCACAGTTCTCATCCATGAAACACACTCTGCTTTAGAGCAAGAAGCACGCTCTTGCTTTCTAGAGTCTCTAATAAGGCGGGAAACGTGAGAGTGCTCAGAACAAAAGAACTGTGTTTCCTACACACACGGACCATATCTAGTTCAACTCTGCTTCTGAAACTGATACAAACCACAGGCCCTCTAACATCCAATGCGTTTCAGTTAAGAGCGAGAAACGTGTGAGCTTCGTGTACAATATAGCTTCGTTTGAGCTGAAAAGTGACTGCGTTTACCTGAAACGAAGTCTCGCTTGTAGGAAGACACAGAGCCTGGCATTTAACTCCGTTTCTGAAGGGAAACACACAGCACAGTTCTCATCCATGAAACACACTCTGCTTTAGAGCAAGAAGCACGCTCTTGCTTTCCAGAGTCTCTAATAAGGCGGGAAACGTGAGAGTGCTCAGAACAAAAGAACTGTGTTTCCTACACACACGGACCATATCTAGTTCAACTCTGCTTCTGAAACTGATACAAACCACAGGCCCTCTAACATCCAATGCGTTTCAGTTAAGAGCGAGAAACGTGTGAGCTTCGTGTACAATATAGCTTCGTTTGAGCTGAAAAGTGACTGCGTTTACCTGAAACGAAGTCTCGCTTGTAGGAAGACACAGAGCCTGGCATTTAACTCCGTTTCTGAAGGGAAACACACAGCACAGTTCTCATCCATGAAACACACTCTGCTTTAGAGCAAGAAGCACGCTCTTGCTTTCTAGAGTCTCTAATAAGGCGGGAAACGTGAGAGTGCTCAGAACAAAAGAACTGTGTTTCCTACACACACGGACCATATCTAGTTCAACTCTGCTTCTGAAACTGATACAAACCACAGGCCCTCTAACATCCAATGCGTTTCAGTTAAGAGCGAGAAACGTGTGAGCTTCGTGTACAATATAGCTTCGTTTGAGCTGAAAAGTGACTGCGTTTACCTGAAACGAAGTCTTGCTTGTAGGAAGACACAGAGCCTGGCATTTAACTCCGTTTCTGAAGGGAAACACACAGCACAGTTCTCATCCATGAAACACACTCTGCTTTAGAGCAAGAAGCACGCTCTTGCTTTCTAGAGTCTCTAATAAGGCGGGAAACGTGAGAGTGCTCAGAACAAAAGAACTGTGTTTCCTACACACACGGACCATATCTAGTTCAACTCTGCTTCTGAAACTGATACAAACCACAGGCCCTCTAACATCCAATGCGTTTCAGTTAAGAGCGAGAAACGTGTGAGCTTCGTGTACAATATAGCTTCGTTTGAGCTGAAAAGTGACTGCGTTTACCTGAAACGAAGTCTTGCTTGTAGGAAGACACAGAGCCTGGCATTTAACTCCGTTTCTGAAGGGAAACACACAGCACAGTTCTCATCCATGAAACACACTCTGCTTTAGAGCAAGAAGCACGCTCTTGCTTTCTAGAGTCTCTAATAAGGCGGGAAACGTGAGAGTGTGCTCAGAACAAAAGAACTGTGTTTCCTACACACACGGACCATATCTAGTTCAACTCTGCTTCTGAAACTGATACAAACCACAGGCCCTCTAACATCCAATGCGTTTCAGTTAAGAGCGAGAAACGTGTGAGCTTCGTGTACAATATAGCTTCGTTTGAGCTGAAAAGTGACTGCGTTTACCTGAAACGAAGTCTCGCTTGTAGGAAGACACAGAGCCTGGCATTTAACTCCGTTTCTGAAGGGAAACACACAGCACAGTTCTCATCCATGAAACACACTCTGCTTTAGAGCAAGAAGCACGCTCTTGCTTTCTAGAGTCTCTAATAAGGCGGGAAACGTGAGAGTGCTCAGAACAAAAGAACTGTGTTTCCTACACACACGGACCATATCTAGTTCAACTCTGCTTCTGAAACTGATACAAACCACAGGCCCTCTAACATCCAATGCGTTTCAGTTAAGAGCGAGAAACGTGTGAGCTTCGTGTACAATATAGCTTCGTTTGAGCTGAAAAGTGACTGCGTTTACCTGAAACGAAGTCTCGCTTGTAGGAAGACACAGAGCCTGGCATTTAACTCCGTTTCTGAAGGGAAACACACAGCACAGTTCTCATCCATGAAACACACTCTGCTTTAGAGCAAGAAGCACGCTCTTGCTTTCTAGAGTCTCTAATAAGGCGGGAAACGTGAGAGTGCTCAGAACAAAAGAACTGTGTTTCCTACACACACGGACCATATCTAGTTCATCTCTGCTTCTGAAACTGATACAAACCACAGGCCCTCTAACATCCAATGCGTTTCAGTTAAGAGCGAGAAACGTGTGAGCTTCGTGTACAATATAGCTTCGTTTGAGCTGAAAAGTGACTGCGTTTACCTGAAACGAAGTCTCTCTTGTAGGAAGACACAGAGCCTGGCATTTAACTCCGTTTCTGAAGGGAAACACACAGCACAGTTCTCATCCATGAAACACACTCTGCTTTAGAGCAAGAAGCACGCTCTTGCTTTCCAGAGTCTCTAATAAGGCGGGAAACGTGAGAGTGCTCAGAACAAAAGAACTGTGTTTCCTACACACACGGACCATATCTAGTTCAACTCTGCTTCTGAAACTGATACAAACCACAGGCCCTCTAACATCCAATGCGTTTCAGTTAAGAGCGAGAAACGTGTGAGCTTCGTGTACAATATAGCTTCGTTTGAGCTGAAAAGTGACTGCGTTTACCTGAAACGAAGTCTCGCTTGTAGGAAGACACAGAGCCTGGCATTTAACTCCGTTTCTGAAGGGAAACACACAGCACAGTTCTCATCCATGAAACACACTCTGCTTTAGAGCAAGAAGCACGCTCTTGCTTTCTAGAGTCTCTAATAAGGCGGGAAACGTGAGAGTGCTCAGAACAAAAGAACTGTGTTTCCTACACACACGGACCATATCTAGTTCAACTCTGCTTCTGAAACTGATACAAACCACAGGCCCTCTAACATCCAATGCGTTTCAGTTAAGAGCGAGAAACGTGTGAGCTTCGTGTACAATATAGCTTCGTTTGAGCTGAAAAGTGACTGCGTTTACCTGAAACGAAGTCTCTCTTGTAGGAAGACACAGAGCCTGGCATTTAACTCCGTTTCTGAAGGGAAACACACAGCACAGTTCTCATCCATGAAACACACTCTGCTTTAGAGCAAGAAGCACGCTCTTGCTTTCCAGAGTCTCTAATAAGGCGGGAAACGTGAGAGTGCTCAGAACAAAAGAACTGTGTTTCCTACACACACGGACCATATCTAGTTCAACTCTGCTTCTGAAACTGATACAAACCACAGGCCCTCTAACATCCAATGCGTTTCAGTTAAGAGCGAGAAACGTGTGAGCTTCGTGTACAATATAGCTTCGTTTGAGCTGAAAAGTGACTGCGTTTACCTGAAACGAAGTCTCGCTTGTAGGAAGACACAGAGCCTGGCATTTAACTCCGTTTCTGAAGGGAAACACACAGCACAGTTCTCATCCATGAAACACACTCTGCTTTAGAGCAAGAAGCACGCTCTTGCTTTCTAGAGTCTCTAATAAGGCGGGAAACGTGAGAGTGCTCAGAACAAAAGAACTGTGTTTCCTACACACACGGACCATATCTAGTTCAACTCTGCTTCTGAAACTGATACAAACCACAGGCCCTCTAACATCCAATGCGTTTCAGTTAAGAGCGAGAAACGTGTGAGCTTCGTGTACAATATAGCTTCGTTTGAGCTGAAAAGTGACTGCGTTTACCTGAAACGAAGTCTCGCTTGTAGGAAGACACAGAGCCTGGCATTTAACTCCGTTTCTGAAGGGAAACACACAGCACAGTTCTCATCCATGAAACACACTCTGCTTTAGAGCAAGAAGCACGCTCTTGCTTTCTAGAGTCTCTAATAAGGCGGGAAAACGTGAGAGTGCTCAGAACAAAAGAACTGTGTTTCCTACACACACGGACCATATCTAGTTCAACTCTGCTTCTGAAACTGATACAAACCACAGGCCCTCTAACATCCAATGCGTTTCAGTTAAGAGCGAGAAACGTGTGAGCTTCGTGTACAATATAGCTTCGTTTGAGCTGAAAAGTGACTGCGTTTACCTGAAACGAAGTCTCGCTTGTAGGAAGACACAGAGCCTGGCATTTAACTCCGTTTCTGAAGGGAAACACACAGCACAGTTCTCATCCATGAAACACACTCTGCTTTAGAGCAAGAAGCACGCTCTTGCTTTCTAGAGTCTCTAATAAGGCGGGAAACGTGAGAGTGCTCAGAACAAAAGAACTGTGTTTCCTACACACACGGACCATATCTAGTTCAACTCTGCTTCTGAAACTGATACAAACCACAGGCCCTCTAACATCCAATGCGTTTCAGTTAAGAGCGAGAAACGTGTGAGCTTCGTGTACAATATAGCTTCGTTTGAGCTGAAAAGTGACTGCGTTTACCTGAAACGAAGTCTCTCTTGTAGGAAGACACAGAGCCTGGCATTTAACTCCGTTTCTGAAGGGAAACACACAGCACAGTTCTCATCCATGAAACACACTCTGCTTTAGAGCAAGAAGCACGCTCTTGCTTTCCAGAGTCTCTAATAAGGCGGGAAACGTGAGAGTGCTCAGAACAAAAGAACTGTGTTTCCTACACACACGGACCATATCTAGTTCAACTCTGCTTCTGAAACTGATACAAACCACAGGCCCTCTAACATCCAATGCGTTTCAGTTAAGAGCGAGAAACGTGTGAGCTTCGTGTACAATATAGCTTCGTTTGAGCTGAAAAGTGACTGCGTTTACCTGAAACGAAGTCTCGCTTGTAGGAAGACACAGAGCCTGGCATTTAACTCCGTTTCTGAAGGGAAACACACAGCACAGTTCTCATCCATGAAACACACTCTGCTTTAGAGCAAGAAGCACGCTCTTGCTTTCTAGAGTCTCTAATAAGGCGGGAAACGTGAGAGTGCTCAGAACAAAAGAACTGTGTTTCCTACACACACGGAC
>CATKUP010000920.1:0-39000 GCA_949786385.1 Onychomys leucogaster
ACTTTTCACCTCAAACGAAGCTACATTGTTCACAAAGCCTACACGTTTCTCGCTCTTAACTGAAAAGAATTGGATGTTAGAGGACCTGTGGTTTATATCAGTTTCAGAAACAGAGTTGAACTAGATATGGTCCGTGTGTGTAGGAAACACAGTTCTTTTGTTCTGAGCACACTCACGTTTCCCTCTGTATTAGAGACTCTAGAAAGCAAGAGCATGCTTCTTGCTCTAAAGCAGAATGTGTTTCATGGATGAGGACTGTGCCGTGTGTTTCCCTTAAGAAACTGAGTTAAATCCCAGAAGTGTGTCTTCCTACAAGCAAGACTTTGTTTCAGGTAAACGCAGTCATTTTTCAGCTCAAACGCAGCTACATTGTTCACAAAGCTCACAAGTTTCTCCCTCTTAACTGAAAAGCATTGGATGTTAGAGGACCTGTGGTTTGTATCAGTTTCAGAAATAGAGTTGAACTAGATATCGTCCGTGTGTAGGAGACACAGATATTTTCTTCTGAGCACACTCACGTTTCCCTCTGTATTAGAGACTCTAGAAAGCAAGAGCATGCTTCTTGCTCTAAAGCAGAATGTGTTTCATGGATGAGGACTGTGCCGTGTGTTTCCCTTCAGAAACTGAGTTAAATCCCAGAAGTGTGTCTTCCTACAAGCAAGACTTGGTTTCAGGTAAACGCAGTCACTTTTCAGCTCAAACGCAGCTACATTGTTCACAAAGCTCCCAAGTTTCTCCCTCTTAACTGAAAAGCATTGGATGTTAGAGGACCTGTGGTTTGTATCAGTTTCAGAAACAGAGTTGAACTAGATATCGTCCGTGTGTAGGAAACACAGATATTTTGTTCTGAGCACACTCACGTTTCCCTCTGTATTAGAGACTCTAGAAAGCAAGAGCATGCTTCTTGCTCTAAAGCAGAATGTGTTTCATGGATGAGGACTGTGCCGTGTGTTTCCCTTCAGAAACTGACTTAAATCCCAGAAGTGTGTCTTCCTACAAGGAAGACTTCGTTTCAGGTAAACGCAGTCACTTTTCACCTCAAAGGAAGCTACATTGTTCACAAAGCTCACACGTTTCTCCCTCTTAACTGAAAAGCATTGGATGTTATAGTACCTGTGGTTTGTATCAGGTTCAGAAACAGAGTTGAACTAGATATGGTCCGTGTGTGTAGGAAACACAGTTCTTTTTTTCTGAGCACACTCACGTTTCCCTCTGTATTAGAGACTCTAGAAAGCAAGAGCGTGCTTCTTGCTCTAAAGCAGAGTGTGTTTCATGGATGAGAACTGTGCCGTGTGTTTCTCTTCAGAAACGGAGTTAAATGCCAGAAGTGTGTCTTCCTACAAGCAAAACTACGTTTCAGGTAAACACAGTGACTTTTCACGTCAAACGAAGCTACATTGTTCACAAAGCTCACCCGTTTCTCGCTCTTAACTGAAAAGAATTGGACGTTAGACGACCTGTGGTTTGTATCAGTTTGAGAAACAGATTTGAACGAGATATGGTCCGTGTGTGTAGGAAACACAGTTATTTTGTTCTGTGCACACTCACGTTTCCCTCTGTATTAGAGACTCTAGAAAGCAAGAGCGTGCTTCTTGCTCTAAAGCAGAATGTGTTTCATGGATGAGGACTGTGCCGTGTGTTTCCCTTCAGAAACTGAGTTAAATCCCAGAAGTGTGTCTTCCTACAAGCAAGACTTTGTTTCATGTAAACGCAGTAACTTTTCACCTCAAACGAAGCTACATTGTTCCCAAAGCCTACACGTTTCTCGCTCTTAACTGAAAAGAATTGGATGTTAGAGGACCTGTGGTTTATATCAGTTTCAGAAACAGAGTTGAACTAGATATGGTCCGTGTGTGTAGGAAACACAGTTCTTTTGTTCTGAACACACTCACGTTTCCCTCTGTATTAGAGACTCTAGAAAGCAAGAGCATGCTTCTTGCTCTAAAGCAGAATGTGTTTCATGGATGAGGACTGTGCCGTGTGTTTCCTTTCAGAAACTGAGTTAAATCCCAGAAGTGTGACTTCCTACAAGCAAGATTTAGTTTCAGGTAAACGCAGTCACTTTTCAGCTCAAACGAAGCTATATTGTTCACAAAGCTCACACGTTTCACCCTCTTAACTGAAAAGCATTGGATGTTAGTGGACCTGTGGTTTGTATGAGTTTCAGAAACAGAGTTGAACGAGATATGGTCCGTGTGTGTAGGAAACACAGTTCTTTTGTTCTGAGCACACTCACGTTTCCCTCTGTATTAGAGACTCTCGAAAGCAAGAGTGTGCTTCTTGCTCTAAAGCAGATTGTGTTTCATGGATGAGAACTGTGCCGTGTGTTTCCCTTCAGAAACGGAGTTAAATGACAGGCTCTGTGCCTTCCTACAAGCAAGACTTCGTTTCAGGTAAACGCAGTCACTTTTCAGCTCATACGAAGCTACATTGTTCACAAAGCTCACACGTTTCTCCCTCTTAACTGAAAAGCATTGGACGTTAGACGACCTGTGGTTTGTATCAGTTTCAGAAACAGATTTGAACGAGATATGGTCCGTGTGTGTAGGAAACACAGTTATTTTGTTCTGAGCACACTCACGTTTCCCTCTGTATTAGAGACTCTAGAAAGCAAGAGCGTGCTTCTTGCTCTAAAGCAGAATGTGTTTCATGGATGAGGACTGTGCCGTGTGTTTCCCTTCAGAAACTGAGTTAAATCCCAGAAGTGTGTCTTCCTACAAGCAAGACTTAGTTTCAGGTAAACGCAGTCACTTTTCAGCTCAAACGACGCTAGATTGTTCACAAAGCTCACACGTTTCTCCCTCTTAACTGAAAAGCATTGGATGTTAGAGGACCTGTGGTTTGTATCAGTTTCAGAAACAGAGTTGAACTAGATATGGTCCGTGTGTGTAGGAAACACAGTTCTTTTGTTCTGAGCACACTCACGTTTCCCTCTATATTAGAGACTCTAGAAAGCAAGAGCGTGCTTCTTGCTCTAAAGCAGAATGTGTTTCATGGATGAGAACTGTGCCGTGTGTTTCCCTTCAGAAACGGAGTTCAATGCCAGGCTCTGTGTCTTTCTTCAAGCAAGAGTTCGTTTCAGGTAAACGCAGTAACTTTTCACCTCAAACGAAGCTACATTGTTCACAATCCTACACGTTTCTCGCTCTTAACTGAAAAGAATTGGATGTTAGAGGACCTGTGGTTTGTATCAGTTTCAAAATCAGAGTTGAACTAGATATGGACCGTGTGTGTAGGAAACACAGTTCTTTTGTTCTGAGCACACTCACTTTTCCCTCTGTATTAGAGACTCTAGAAAGCAAGAGCATGCTTCTTGCTCTAAAGCAGAATGTGTTTCATGGATGAGGACTGTGCCGTGTGTTTCCTTTCAGAAACTGAGTTAAATCCCAGAAGTGTGTCTTCCTACAAGCAAGATTTAGTTTCAGGTAAACGCAGTCACTTTTCAGCTCAAACGAAGCTACATTGTTCACAAAGCTCACACGTTTCACCCTCTTAACTGAAAAGCATTGGATGTTAGTGGACCTGTGGTTTGTATCAGTTTCAGAAACAGAGTTGAACGAGATATGGTCCGTGTGTGTAGGAAACACAGTTCTTTTGTTCTGAGCACACTCACGTTTCCCTCTGTATTAGAGACTCTCAAAAGCAAGAGTGTGCTTCTTGCTCTAAAGCAGAATGTGTTTCATGGATGAGAACTGTGCCGTGTGTTTCCCTTCAGAAACGGAGTTAAATGACAGGCTCTGTGCCTTCCTACAAGCAAGACTTCGTTTCAGGTAAACGCAGTCACTTTTCAGCTCAAACGAAGCTACATTGTTCACAAAGCTCACACGTTTCTCCCTCTTAACTGAAAAGCATTGGATGTTAGAGGACCTGTGGTTTGTATCAGTTTCAGAAACAGAGTTGAACTAGATATGGTCCGTGTGTGTAGGAAACACAGTTCTTTTGTTCTGAGCACACTCACGTTTCCCTCTGTATTAGAGACTCTAGAAAGCAAGAGCGTGCTTCTTGCTCTAAAGCAGAGTGTGTTTCATGGATGAGAACTGAGCCGTGTGTTTCCCTTCAGAAACGGAGTTAAATGCCAGGCTCTGTGTCTTTCTTCAAGCAAGACTTTGTTTCATGTAAACGTAGTAACTTTTCACCTAACGAAGCTACATTGTTCACAAAGCCTACACGTTTCTCGCTCTTAACTGAAAAGAATTGGATGTTAGAGGACCTGTGGTTTATATCAGTTTCAGAAACAGAGTTGAACTAGTTATGGTCCGTGTGTGTAGGAAACACAGTTCTTTTGTTCTGAGCACACTCACGTTTCCCTCTGTATTAGAGACTCTAGAAAGCAAGAGCGTGCTTCTTGCTCTAAAGCAGAGTGTGTTTCATGGATGAGAACTGTGCCGTGTGTTTCCCTTTAGAAACGGAGTTAAATGCCAGGCTCTGTGTCTTTCTTCAAGCAAGACTTCGTTTCAGGTAAACGCAGTAACGTTTCACCTCAAACAAAGCTACATTGTTCACAAAGCCCACACGTTTCTCGCTCTTAACTGAAAAGAATTGGATGTTAGAGGACCTGTGGTTTGTATCAGTTTCAGAAACAGAGTTGAACTAGATATGGTCCGTGTGTGCAGGAAACACAGTTCTTTTGTTCTGAGCACACTCACGTTTCCCTCTGTATTAGAGACTCTAGAAAGCAAGAGCATGCTTCTTGCTCTAAAGCAGAATGTGTTTCATGGATGAGGACTGTGCCGTGTGTTTCCCTTCAGAAACTGACTTAAATCCCAGAAGTGTGTCTTCCTACAAGCAAAACTACGTTTCAGGTAAACACAGTGACTTTTCACGTCAAACGAAGCTACATTGTTCACAAAGCTCACCCGTTTCTCGCTCTTAACTGAAAAGAATTGGACGTTAGACGACCTGTGGTTTGTATCAGTTTGAGAAACAGATTTGAACGAGATATGGTCCGTGTGTGTAGGAAACACAGTTATTTTGTTCTGTGCACACTCACGTTTCCCTCTGTATTAGAGACTCTAGAAAGCAAGAGCGTGCTTCTTGCTCTAAAGCAGAATGTGTTTCATGGATGAGGACTGTGCCGTGTGTTTCCCTTCAGAAACTGAGTTAAATCCCAGAAGTGTGTCTTCCTACAAGCAAGACTTTGTTTCATGTAAACGCAGTAACTTTTCACCTCAAACGAAGCTACATTGTTCCCAAAGCCTACACGTTTCTCGCTCTTAACTGAAAAGAATTGGATGTTAGAGGACCTGTGGTTTATATCAGTTTCAGAAACAGAGTTGAACTAGATATGGTCCGTGTGTGTAGGAAACACAGTTCTTTTGTTCTGAACACACTCACGTTTCCCTCTGTATTAGAGACTCTAGAAAGCAAGAGCATGCTTCTTGCTCTAAAGCAGAATGTGTTTCATGGATGAGGACTGTGCCGTGTGTTTCCTTTCAGAAACTGAGTTAAATCCCAGAAGTGTGACTTCCTACAAGCAAGATTTAGTTTCAGGTAAACGCAGTCACTTTTCAGCTCAAACGAAGCTATATTGTTCACAAAGCTCACACGTTTCACCCTCTTAACTGAAAAGCATTGGATGTTAGTGGACCTGTGGTTTGTATGAGTTTCAGAAACTGAGTTGAACGAGATATGGTCCGTGTGTGTAGGAAACACAGTTCTTTTGTTCTTTGCACACTCACGTTTCCCTCTGTATTAGAGACTCTCGAAAGCAAGAGTGTGCTTCTTGCTCTAAAGCAGATTGTGTTTCATGGATGAGAACTGTGCCGTGTGTTTCCCTTCAGAAACGGAGTTAAATGACAGGCTCTGTGCCTTCCTACAAGCAAGACTTCGTTTCAGGTAAACGCAGTCACTTTTCAGCTCATACGAAGCTACATTGTTCACAAAGCTCACACGTTTCTCCCTCTTAACTGAAAAGCATTGGACGTTAGACGACCTGTGGTTTGTATCAGTTTCAGAAACAGATTTGAACGAGATATGGTCCGTGTGTGTAGGAAACACAGTTATTTTGTTCTGAGCACACTCACGTTTCCCTCTGTATTAGAGACTCTAGAAAGCAAGAGCGTGCTTCTTGCTCTAAAGCAGAATGTGTTTCATGGATGAGGACTGTGCCGTGTGTTTCCCTTCAGAAACTGAGTTAAATCCCAGAAGTGTGTCTTCCTACAAGCAAGACTTAGTTTCAGGTAAACGCAGTCACTTTTCAGCTCAAACGACGCTAGATTGTTCACAAAGCTCACACGTTTCTCCCTCTTAACTGAAAAGCATTGGATGTTAGAGGACCTGTGGTTTGTATCAGTTTCAGAAACAGAGTTGAACTAGATATGGTCCGTGTGTGTAGGAAACACAGTTCTTTTGTTCTGAGCACACTCACGTTTCCCTCTATATTAGAGACTCTAGAAAGCAAGAGCGTGCTTCTTGCTCTAAAGCAGAGTGTGTTTCATGGATGAGAACTGTGCCGTGTGTTTCCCTTTAGAAACGGAGTTAAATGCCAGGCTCTGTGTCTTTCTTCAAGCAAGACTTCGTTTCAGGTAAACGCAGTAACGTTTCACCTCAAACAAAGCTACATTGTTCACAAAGCCCACACGTTTCTCGCTCTTAACTGAAAAGAATTGGATGTTAGAGGACCTGTGGTTTGTATCAGTTTCAGAAACAGAGTTGAACTAGATATGGTCCGTGTGTGCAGGAAACACAGTTCTTTTGTTCTGAGCACACTCACGTTTCCCTCTGTATTAGAGACTCTAGAAAGCAAGAGCATGCTTCTTGCTCTAAAGCAGAATGTGTTTCATGGATGAGGACTGTGCCGTGTGTTTCCCTTCAGAAACTGACTTAAATCCCAGAAGTGTGTCTTCCTACAAGCAAAACTACGTTTCAGGTAAACACAGTGACTTTTCACGTCAAACGAAGCTACATTGTTCACAAAGCTCACCCGTTTCTCGCTCTTAACTGAAAAGAATTGGACGTTAGACGACCTGTGGTTTGTATCAGTTTGAGAAACAGATTTGAACGAGATATGGTCCGTGTGTGTAGGAAACACAGTTATTTTGTTCTGTGCACACTCACGTTTCCCTCTGTATTAGAGACTCTAGAAAGCAAGAGCGTGCTTCTTGCTCTAAAGCAGAATGTGTTTCATGGATGAGGACTGTGCCGTGTGTTTCCCTTCAGAAACTGAGTTAAATCCCAGAAGTGTGTCTTCCTACAAGCAAGACTTTGTTTCATGTAAACGCAGTAACTTTTCACCTCAAACGAAGCTACATTGTTCCCAAAGCCTACACGTTTCTCGCTCTTAACTGAAAAGAATTGGATGTTAGAGGACCTGTGGTTTATATCAGTTTCAGAAACAGAGTTGAACTAGATATGGTCCGTGTGTGTAGGAAACACAGTTCTTTTGTTCTGAACACACTCACGTTTCCCTCTGTATTAGAGACTCTAGAAAGCAAGAGCATGCTTCTTGCTCTAAAGCAGAATGTGTTTCATGGATGAGGACTGTGCCGTGTGTTTCCTTTCAGAAACTGAGTTAAATCCCAGAAGTGTGACTTCCTACAAGCAAGATTTAGTTTCAGGTAAACGCAGTCACTTTTCAGCTCAAACGAAGCTATATTGTTCACAAAGCTCACACGTTTCACCCTCTTAACTGAAAAGCATTGGATGTTAGTGGACCTGTGGTTTGTATGAGTTTCAGAAACAGAGTTGAACGAGATATGGTCCGTGTGTGTAGGAAACACAGTTCTTTTGTTCTGAGCACACTCACGTTTCCCTCTGTATTAGAGACTCTCGAAAGCAAGAGTGTGCTTCTTGCTCTAAAGCAGATTGTGTTTCATGGATGAGAACTGTGCCGTGTGTTTCCCTTCAGAAACGGAGTTAAATGACAGGCTCTGTGCCTTCCTACAAGCAAGACTTCGTTTCAGGTAAACGCAGTCACTTTTCAGCTCATACGAAGCTACATTGTTCACAAAGCTCACACGTTTCTCCCTCTTAACTGAAAAGCATTGGACGTTAGACGACCTGTGGTTTGTATCAGTTTCAGAAACAGATTTGAACGAGATATGGTCCGTGTGTGTAGGAAACACAGTTATTTTGTTCTGAGCACACTCACGTTTCCCTCTGTATTAGAGACTCTAGAAAGCAAGAGCGTGCTTCTTGCTCTAAAGCAGAATGTGTTTCATGGATGAGGACTGTGCCGTGTGTTTCCCTTCAGAAACTGAGTTAAATCCCAGAAGTGTGTCTTCCTACAAGCAAGACTTAGTTTCAGGTAAACGCAGTCACTTTTCAGCTCAAACGACGCTAGATTGTTCACAAAGCTCACACGTTTCTCCCTCTTAACTGAAAAGCATTGGATGTTAGAGGACCTGTGGTTTGTATCAGTTTCAGAAACAGAGTTGAACTAGATATGGTCCGTGTGTGTAGGAAACACAGTTCTTTTGTTCTGAGCACACTCACGTTTCCCTCTATATTAGAGACTCTAGAAAGCAAGAGCGTGCTTCTTGCTCTAAAGCAGAATGTGTTTCATGGATGAGAACTGTGCCGTGTGTTTCCCTTCAGAAACGGAGTTCAATGCCAGGCTCTGTGTCTTTCTTCAAGCAAGAGTTCGTTTCAGGTAAACGCAGTAACTTTTCACCTCAAACGAAGCTACATTGTTCACAATCCTACACGTTTCTCGCTCTTAACTGAAAAGAATTGGATGTTAGAGGACCTGTGGTTTGTATCAGTTTCAAAATCAGAGTTGAACTAGATATGGACCGTGTGTGTAGGAAACACAGTACTTTTGTTCTGAGCACACTCACGTTTCCCTCTGTATTAGAGACTCTAGAAAGCAAGAGCATGCTTCTTGCTCTAAAGCAGAATGTGTTTCATGGATGAGGACTGTGCCGTGTGTTTCCTTTCAGAAACTGAGTTAAATCCCAGAAGTGTGTCTTCCTACAAGCAAGATTTAGTTTCAGGTAAACGCAGTCACTTTTCAGCTCAAACGAAGCTACATTGTTCACAAAGCTCACACGTTTCACCCTCTTAACTGAAAAGCATTGGATGTTAGTGGACCTGTGGTTTGTATCAGTTTCAGAAACAGAGTTGAACGAGATATGGTCCGTGTGTGTAGGAAACACAGTTCTTTTGTTCTGAGCACACTCACGTTTCCCTCTGTATTAGAGACTCTCAAAAGCAAGAGTGTGCTTCTTGCTCTAAAGCAGATTGTGTTTCATGGATGAGAACTGTGCCGTGTGTTTCCCTTCAGAAACGGAGTTAAATGACAGGCTCTGTGCCTTCCTACAAGCAAGACTTCGTTTCAGGTAAACGCAGTCACTTTTCAGCTCAAACGAAGCTACATTGTTCACAAAGCTCACACGTTTCTCCCTCTTAACTGAAAAGCATTGGATGTTAGAGGACCTGTGGTTTGTATCAGTTTCAGAAACAGAGTTGAACTAGATATGGTCCGTGTGTGTAGGAAACACAGTTCTTTTGTTCTGAGCACACTCACGTTTCCCTCTGTATTAGAGACTCTAGAAAGCAAGAGCGTGCTTCTTGCTCTAAAGCAGAGTGTGTTTCATGGATGAGAACTGAGCCGTGTGTTTCCCTTCAGAAACGGAGTTAAATGCCAGGCTCTGTGTCTTTCTTCAAGCAAGACTTTGTTTCATGTAAACGTAGTAACTTTTCACCTAAGGAAGCTACATTGTTCACAAAGCCTACACGTTTCTCGCTCTTAACTGAAAAGAATTGGATGTTAGAGGACCTGTGGTTTATATCAGTTTCAGAAACAGAGTTGAACTAGTTATGGTCCGTGTGTGTAGGAAACACAGTTCTTTTGTTCTGAGCACACTCACGTTTCCCTCTGTATTAGAGACTCTAGAAAGCAAGAGCGTGCTTCTTGCTCTAAAGCAGAGTGTGTTTCATGGATGAGAACTGTGCCGTGTGTTTCCCTTTAGAAACGGAGTTAAATGCCAGGCTCTGTGTCTTTCTTCAAGCAAGACTTCGTTTCAGGTAAACGCAGTAACGTTTCACCTCAAACAAAGCTACATTGTTCACAAAGCCCACACGTTTCTCGCTCTTAACTGAAAAGAATTGGATGTTAGAGGACCTGTGGTTTGTATCAGTTTCAGAAACAGAGTTGAACTAGATATGGTCCGTGTGTGCAGGAAACACAGTTCTTTTGTTCTGAGCACACTCACGTTTCCCTCTGTATTAGAGACTCTAGAAAGCAAGAGCATGCTTCTTGCTCTAAAGCAGAATGTGTTTCATGGATGAGGACTGTGCCGTGTGTTTCCCTTCAGAAACTGACTTAAATCCCAGAAGTGTGTCTTCCTACAAGGAAGACTTCGTTTCAGGTAAACGCAGTCACTTTTCACCTCAAAGGAAGCTACATTGTTCACAAAGCTCACACGTTTCTCCCTCTTAACTGAAAAGCATTGGATGTTAGAGGAGCTGTGGTTTGTATCAGGTTCAGAAACAGAGTTGAACTAGATATGGTCCGTGTGTGTAGGAAACACAGTTCTTTTGTTCTGAGCACACTCAGGTTTCCCTCTGTATTAGAGACTCTAGAAAGCAAGAGCGTGCTTCTTGCTCTAAAGCAGAGTGTGTTTCATGGATGAGAACTGTGCCGTGTGTTTCCCTTCAGAAACGGAGTTAAATGCCAGGCTCTGTGTCTTTCTTCAAGCAAGACTTTGTTTCATGTAAACGCAGTAACTTTTCACCTCAAAGGAAGCTACATTGTTCACAAAGCCTACACGTTTCTCGCTCTTAACTGAAAAGCATTGGATGTTAGAGGACCTGTGGTTTGTATCAGTTTCAGAAACAGAGTTGAACTAGATATGGTCTGTGTGTGTAGGAAACACACTTCTTTTGTTCTGAGCACACTCACGTTTCCCTCTGTATTAGAGACTCTAGAAAGCAAGAGCGTGCTTCTTGCTCTAAAGCAGAGTGTGTTTCATGGATGAGAACTGTGCCGTGTGTTTCCCTTTAGAAACGGAGTTAAATGCCAGGCTCTGTGTCTTTCTTCAAGCAAGACTTCGTTTCAGGTAAACGCAGTAACGTTTCACCTCAAACAAAGCTACATTGTTAACAAAGCCCACACGTTTCTCGCTCTTAACTGAAAAGAATTGGATGTTAGAGGACCTGTGGTTTGTATCAGTTTCAGAAACAGAGTTGAACTAGATATCGTCCGTGTGTAGGAAACACAGATATTTTGTTCTGAGCACACTCACGTTTCCCTCTGTATTAGAGACTCTAGAAAGCAAGAGCATGCTTCTTGCTCTAAAGCAGAATGTGTTTCATGGATGAGGACTGTGCCGTGTGTTTCCCTTCAGAAACTGAGTTAAATCCCAGAAGTGTGTCTTCCTACAAGCAAGACTTAGTTTCAGGTAAACGCAGTCACTTTTCAGCTCAAACGACGCTAGATTGTTCACAAAGCTCACACGTTTCTCCCTCTTAACTGAAAAGCATTGGATGTTAGAGGACCTGTGGTTTGTATCAGTTTCAGAAACAGAGTTGAACTAGATATGGTCCGTGTGTGTAGGAAACACAGTTCTTTTGTTCTGAGCACACTCACGTTTCCCTCTGTATTAGAGACTCTAGAAAGCAAGAGCGTGCTTCTTGCTCTAAAGCAGAATGTGTTTCATGGATGAGGACTGTGCCGTGTGTTTCCCTTCAGAAACTGAGTTAAATCCCAGAAGTGTGTCTTCCTACAAGCAAGACTTAGTTTAAGGTAAACGCAGTCACTTTTCAGCTCAAACGACGCTAGATTGTTCATAAAGCTCACACGTTTCTCCCTCTTAACTGAAAAGCATTGGATGTTAGAGGACCTGTGGTTTGTATCAGTTTCAGAAACAGAGTTGAACTAGATATGGTCCGTGTGTGTAGGAAACATAGTTCTTTTGTTCTGAGCACACTCACGTTTCCCTCTATATTAGAGACTCTAGAAAGCAAGAGCGTGCTTCTTGCTCTAAAGCAGAATGTGTTTCATGGATGAGAACTGTGCCGTGTGTTTCCCTTCAGAAACGGAGTTCAATGCCAGGCTCTGTGTCTTTCTTCAAGCAAGAGTTCGTTTCAGGTAAACGCAGTAACTTTTCACCTCAAACGAAGCTACATTGTTCACAAAGCCTACACGTTTCTCGCTCTTAACTGAAAAGAATTGGATGTTATAGGACCTGTGGTTTGTATCAGTTTCAAAAACAGAGTTGAACTAGATATGGTCCGTGTGTGTAGGAAACACAGTTCTTTTGTTCTGAGCACACTCACGTTTCCCTCTGTATTAGAGACTCTAGAAAGCAAGAGCATGCTTCTTGCTCTAAAGCAGAATGTGTTTCATGGATGAGGACTGTGCCGTGTGTTTCCTTTCAGAAACTGAGTTAAATCCCAGAAGTGTGTCTTCCTACAAGCAAGATTTAGTTTCAGGTAAACGCAGTCACTTTTCAGCTCAAACGAAGCTACATTATTCACAAAGCTCACACGTTTCACCCTCTTATCTGAAAAGCATTGGATGTTAGTGGACCTGTGGTTTGTATCAGTTTCAGAAACAGAGTTGAACGAGATATGGTCCGTGTGTGTAGGAAACACAGTTCTTTTGTTCTGAGCACACTCACGTTTCCCTCTGTATTAGAGACTCTCGAAAGCAAGAGTGTGCTTCTTGCTCTAAAGCAGATTGTGTTTCATGGATGAGAACTGTGCCGTGTGTTTCCCTTCAGAAACGGAGTTAAATGACAGGCTCTGTGCCTTCCTACAAGCAAGACTTCGTTTCAGGTAAACGCAGTCACTTTTCAGCTCAAACGAAGCTACATTGTTCACAAAGCTCACACGTTTCTCCCTCTTAACTGAAAAGCATTGGATGTTAGAGGACCTGTGGTTTGTATCAGTTTCAGAAACAGAGTTGAACTAGATATGGTCCGTGTGTGTAGGAAACACAGTTCTTTTGTTCTGAGCACACTCACGTTTCCCTCTGTATTAGAGACTCTAGAAAGCAAGAGCGTGCTTCTTGCTCTAAAGCAGAGTGTGTTTCATGGATGAGAACTGTGCCGTGTGTTTCCCTTCAGAAACGGAGTTAAATGACAGGCTCTGTGCCTTCCTACAAGCAAGACTTCGTTTCAGGTAAACGCAGTCACTTTTCAGCTCAAACGAAGCTACATTGTTCACAAAGCTCACACGTTTCTCCCTCTTAACTGAAAAGCATTGGATGTTAGAGGACCTGTGGTTTGTATCAGTTTCAGAAACAGAGTTGAACTAGATATGGTCCGTGTGTGTAGGAAACACAGTTCTTTTGTTCTGAGCACACTCACGTTTCCCTCTGTATTAGAGACTCTAGAAAGCAAGAGCGTGCTTCTTGCTCTAAAGCAGAGTGTGTTTCATGGATGAGAGCTGTGCCGTGTGTTTCCCTTCAGAAACCGAGTTAAATGCCAGGCTCTGTGTCTTTCTTCAAGCAAGACTTTGTTTCATGTAAACGCAGTAACTTTTCACCTCAAACGAAGCTACATTGTTCACAAAGCCTACACGTTTCTCGCTCTTAACTGAAAAGAATTGGATGTTAGAGGACCTGTGGTTTATATCAGTTTCAGAAACAGAGTTGAACTAGATATGGTCCGTGTGTGTAGGAAACACAGTTCTTTTGTTCTGAGCACACTCACGTTTCCCTCTGTATTAGAGACTCTAGAAAGCAAGAGCATGCTACTTGCTCTAAAGCAGAATGTGTTTCATGGATGAGGACTGTGCCCTGTGTTTCCCTTCAGAAACTGAGTTAAATCCCAGAAGTGTGTCTTCCTACAAGCAAGACTTAGTTTCAGGTAAACGCAGTCACTTTTCAGCTCAAACGAAGCTACATTGTTCACAAAGCTCACAAGTTTCTCCCTCTTAACTGAAAAGCATTGGATGTTAGAGGACCTGTGGTTTGTATCAGTTTCAGAAACAGAGTTGAACGAGATATGGTCCGTGTGTGTAGGAAACACAGTTCTTTTGTTCTGAGCACACTCACGTTTCCCTCTGTATTAGAGACTCTAGAAAGCAAGAGCGTGCTTCTTGCTCTAAAGCAGATTGTGTTTCATGGATGAGAACTGTGCCGTGTGTTTCCCTTTAGAAACGGAGTTAAATGCCAGGCTCTGTGTCTTTCTTCAAGCAAGACTTCGTTTCAGGTAAACACAGTAACGTTTCACCTGAAACAAAGCTACATTGTTCACAAAGCCCACACGTTTCTCGCTCTTAACTGAAAAGAATTGGATGTTAGAGGACCTGTGGTTTGTATCAGTTTCAGAAACAGAGTTGAACCAGATATCGTCCGTGTGTAGGAAACACAGATATTTTGTTCTGAGCACACTCACGTTCCCCTCTGTATTAGAGACTCTAGAAAGCAAGAGCATGCTTCTTGCTCTAAAGCAGAATGTGTTTCATGGATGAGGACTGTGCCGTGTGTTTCCCTTCAGAAACTGACTTAAATCCCAGAAGTGTGTCTTCCTACAAGGAAGACTTCGTTTCAGGTAAACGCAGTCACTTTTCACCTCAAAGGAAGCTACATTGTTCACAAAGCTCACACGTTTCTCCCTCTTAACTGAAAAGCATTGGATGTTAGAGGACCTGTGGTTTGTATCAGGTTCAGAAACAGAGTTGAACTAGATATGGTCCGTGTGTGTAGGAAACACAGTTCTTTTGTTCTGAGCACACTCACGTTTCCCTCTGTATTAGAGACTCTAGAAAGCAAGAGCGTGCTTCTTGCTCTAAAGCTGAGTGTGTTTCATGGATGAGAACTGTGCCGTGTGTTTCTCTTCAGAAACGGAGTTAAATGCCAGAAGTGTGTCTTCCTACAAGCAAAACTACGTTTCAGGTAAACACAGTGACTTTTCACGTCAAACGAAGCTACATTGTTCACGAAGCTCACCCGTTTCTCGCTCTTAACTGAAAAGAATTGGACGTTAGACGATCTGTGGTTTGTATCAGTTTGAGAAACAGATTTGAACTAGATATGGTCCGTGTGTGTAGGAAACACAGTTCTTTTGTTCTGAGCACACTCACGTTTCCCTCTGTATTAGAGACTCTAGAAAGCAAGAGCATGCTTCATGCTCTAAAGCAGAATGTGTTTCATGGATGAGGACTGTGCCGTGTGTTTCCTTTCAGAAACTGAGTTAAATCCCAGAAGTGTGTCTTCCTACAAGCAAGATTTAGTTTCAGGTAAACGCAGTCACTTTTCAGCTCAAACGAAGCTACATTGTTCACAAAGCTCACACGTTTCACCCTCTTAACTGAAAAGCATTGGATGTTAGTGGACCTGTGGTTTGTATCAGTTTCAGAAACAGAGTTGAACGAGATATGGTCCATGTGTGTAGGAAACACAGTTCTTTTGTTCTGAGCACACTCACGTTTCCCTCTGTATTAGAGACTCTCAAAAGCAAGAGTGTGCTTCTTGCTCTAAAGCAGATTGTGTTTCATGGATGAGAACTGTGCCGTGTGTTTCCCTTCAGAAACGGAGTTAAATGACAGGCTCTGTGCCTTCCTATAAGCAAGACTTCGTTTCAGGTAAACGCAGTCACTTTTCAGCTCAAACGAAGCTACATTTTTCACAAAGCCCACACGTTTCTCGCTCTTAACTGAAAAGAATTGGATGTTAGAGGACCTGTGGTTTGTATCAGTTTCAGAAACAGAGTTGAACTAGATATCATCCGTGTGTAGGAAACACAGATATTTTGTTCTGAGCACACTCACGTTTCCCTCTGTATTAGAGACTCTTGAAAGCAAAAGCATGCTTCTTGCTCTAAAGCAGAATGTGTTGCATGGATGAGAACTGTGCCGTTTGTTTCCCTTCAGAAATGGAGTTAATGCCAGAAGTGTGTCTTCCTACAAGCAAGACTTCGTTTCAGGTAAACGCAGTCACTTTTCAGCTCATACGAAGCTACATTGTTCACAAAGCTCACACGTTTCTCCCTCTTAACTGAAAAGCATTGGATGTTAGAGGACCTGTGGTTTGTATCAGTTTCAGAAACAGAGTTGAACTAGATATGGTCTGTGTGTGTAGGAAACACAGTTCTTTTGTTCTGAGCACACTCACGTTTCCCTCTGTATTAGAGACTCTAGAAAGCAAGAGCGTGCTTCTTGCTCTAAAGCAGAGTGTGTTTCATGGATGAGAACTGTGCCGTGTGTTTCCCTTCAGAAAAGGAGTTAAATGCCAGGCTCTGTGTCTTTCTTCAAGCAAGACTTTTTTTCAGGTAAACGCAGTAACTTTTCACCTCAAACGAAGCTACATTGTTCACAAAGCCCACACGTTTCTCGCTCTTAACTGAAAAGAATTGGATGTTAGAGGACCTGTGGTTTGTATCAGTTTCAGAAACAGAGTTGAACTAGATATGGTGTGTGTGTGTAGGAAACACAGTTCTTTTGTTCTGAGCACACTCACGTTTCCCTCTGTATTAGAGACTCTAGAAAGCAAGAGCATGCTTCTTGCTCTAAAGCAGAGTGTGTTTCATGGATGAGAACTGTGCCGTGTGTTTCCCTTTAGAAACGGAGTTAAATGCCAGGCTCTGTGTCTTTCTTCAAGCAAGACTTCGTTTCTGGTAAACGCAGTAACGTTTCACCTCAAACAAAGCTACATTATTCACAAAGCCCACACGTTTCTCGCTCTTAACTGAAAAGAATTGGATGTTAGAGGACCTGTGGTTTGTATCAGTTTCTGAAACAGAGTTGAACTAGATATCGTCCGTGTGTAGGAAACACAGATATTTTGTTCTGAGCACACTCACGTTTCCCTCTGTATTAGAGACTCTAGAAAGCAAGAGCATGCTTCTTGCTCTAAAGCAGAATGTGTTTCATGGATGAGGACTGTGCCGTGTGTTTCCCTTCAGAAACTGACTTAAATCCCAGAAGTGTGTCTTCCTACAAGGAAGACTTCGTTTCAGGAAAACGCTGTCACTTTTCACCTCAAAGGAAGCTACATTGTTCACAAAGCTCACACGTTTCTCCCTCTTAACTGAAAAGCATTGGATGTTAGAGGACCTGTGGTTTGTATCAGGTTCAGAAACAGAGTTGAACTAGATATGGTCCGTGTGTGTAGGAAACACAGTTCTTTTGTTCTGAGCACACTCAGGTTTCCCTCTGTATTAGAGACTCTAGAAAGCAAGAGCGTGCTTCTTGCTCTAAAGCAGAGTGTGTTTCATGGATGAGAACTGTGCCGTGTGTTTCTCTTCAGAAACGGAGTTAAATGCCAGAAGTGTGTCTTCCTACAAGCAAAACTACGTTTCAGGTAAACACAGTACTTTTCACGTGAAACGAAGCTACATTGTTCACGAAGCTCACCCGTTTCTCGCTCTTAACTGAAAAGAATTGGACATTAGACGACCTGTGGTTTGTATCAGTTTGAGAAACAGATTTGAACGAGATATGGTCCCTGTGTGTAGGAAACACAGTTATTTTGTTCTGAGCACACTCACGTTTCCCTCTGTATTAGAGACTCTAGAAAGCAAGAGCATGCTTCTTGCTCTAAAGCAGAATGTGTTTCATGGATGAGGACTGTGCTGTGTGTTTCCCTTCAGAAACTGAGTTAAATCCCAGAAGTGTGTCTTCCTACAAGCAAGACTTAGTTTCAGGTAAACGCAGTCACTTTTCAGCTCAAACGACGCTAGATTGTTCACAAAGCTCACACGTTTCTCCCTCTTAACTGAAAAGCATTGGATGTTAGAGGACCTGTGGTTTGTATCAGTTTCAGAAACAGAGTTGAAATAGATATGGTCCGTGTGTGTAGGAAACACAGTTCTTTTGTTCTGAGCACACTCACGTTTCCCTCTATATTAGAGATTCTAGAAAGCAAGAGCGTGCTTCTTGCTCTAAAGCAGAGTGTGTTTCATGGATGAGAACTGTGCCGTGTGTTTCCCTCAGAAACAGAGTTAAATGCCAGGCATGTGTCTTCCTACAAGCAAGACTTCTTTTCAGGTAAACGCAGTCACTTTTCAGGTCAAACAAAGCTACATTGTTCACGAAGCTCACACGTTTCTCGCTCTTAACTGAAAAGCATTGGATGTTAGACGACCTGTGGTTTGTATCAATTTTAGAAACAGAGTTGAACTAGATATGGTCCGTGTGTCTAGGAAACACAGTTCTTTTGTTCTGAGCACACTCACGTTTCCCTATGTATTAGAGATTCTATAAACAAGAGCCTGATTCTTGCTCTAAAGCAGAATGTGTTTCATGGATGAGAACTGTGCCGTGTGTTTCCCTTCGAAACGGAGTTAAATGCCAGGCTCTGTGTCTTCCTACAATCAAGAAACGTTTCAGGTAAACGCAATCACTTTTCATCTCAAACGAAGCTACATTGTTCAGAAAGCTCACAAGTTTCTCCCTCTTAACTGAAAAGCATTGGATGTTAGAGAACCTGTGGTTTGTATCAGTTTCAGAAACAGAGTTGAAATAGATATGGTCTGTGTGTGTAGGAAACACAGTTCTTTTGTTCTGAGCACACTCATGTTTCCCTCTGTATTAGAGACTCTAAAAAGCAACAGCGTGCTTCTTGCTCTAAAGCAGAGTGTGTTTCATGGATGAGAACTGTGCCGTGTGTTTCCCTTTAGAAACGGAGTTAAATGCCAGGCTCTGTGTCTTTCTTCAAGCAAGACTTCGTTTCAGGTAAACGCAGTAACGTTTCACCTCAAACAAAGCTACATTGTTCACAAAGCCCACACGTTTCTCGCTCTTAACTGAAAAGAATTGGATGTTAGAGGACCTGTGGTTTGTATCAGTTTCAGAAACAGAGTTGAACTAGATATCGTCCGTGTGTAGGAAACACAGATATTTTGTTCTGAGCACACTCACGTTTCCCTCTGTATTAGAGACTCTAGAAAGCAAGAGCATGCTTCTTGCTCTAAAGCAGAATGTGTTTCATGGATGAGGACTGTGCCGTGTGTTTCCCTTCAGAAACTGACTTAAATCCCAGAAGTGTGTCTTCCTACAAGGAAGACTTCGTTGCAGGTAAACGCAGTCACTTTTCACCTCAAAGGAAGCTACATTGTTCACAAAGCTCACACGTTTCTCCCTCTTAACTGAAAAGCATTGGATGTTAGAGGACCTGTGGTTTGTATCAGGTTCAGAAACAGAGTTGAACTAGATATGGTCCGTGTGTGTAGGAAACACAGTTCTTTTGTTCTGAGCACACTCACGTTTCCCTCTGTATTAGAGACTCTAGAAAGCAAGAGCGTGCTTCTTGCTCTAAAGCAGAGTGTGTTTCATGGATGAGAACTGTGCCGTGTGTTTCTCTTCAGAAACGGAGTTAAATGCCAGAAGTGTGTCTTCCTACAAGCAAAACTACGTTTCAGGTAAACACAGTGACTTTTCACGTCAAACGAAGCTACATTGTTCACGAAGCTCACCCGTTTCTCGCTCTTAACTGAAAAGAATTGGACGTTAGACGACCTGTGGTTTGTATCAGTTTGAGAAACAGATTTGAACGAGATATGGTCCC
The DNA here is from genome assembly GCA_949786385.1 of Onychomys leucogaster. Classification (NCBI taxonomy): domain Eukaryota; kingdom Metazoa; phylum Chordata; class Mammalia; order Rodentia; family Cricetidae; genus Onychomys; species Onychomys leucogaster. Next base: position 19,397 of record CATKUP010000920.1, read on the forward strand.
TGTGTGTAGGAAACACAGTTATTTTGTTCTGAGCACACTCACGTTTCCCTCTGTATTAGAGACTCTAGAAAGCAAGAGCATGCTTCTTGCTCTAAAGCAGAATGTGTTTCATGGATGAGGACTGTGCCGTGTGTTTCCCTTCAGAAACTGAGTTAAATCCCAGAAGTGTGTCTTCCTACAAGCAAGACTTAGTTTCAGGTAAACGCAGTCACTTTTCAGCTCAAACGACGCTAGATTGTTCACAAAGCTCACACGTTTCTCCCTCTTAACTGAAAAGCATTGGATGTTAGAGGATCTGTGGTTTGTATCAGTTTCAGAAACAGAGTTGAAATAGATATGGTCCGTGTGTGTGGAAACACAGTTCTTTTGTTCTGAGCACACTCACGTTTCCCTCTATATTAGAGATTCTAGAAAGCAAGAGCGTGCTTCTTGCTCTAAAGCAGAGTGTGTTTCATGGATGAGAACTGTGCCGTGTGTTTCCCTTCAGAAACGGAGTTAAATGCAAGGCTCTGTGTCTTTCTTCAAGCAAGAGTTCGTTTCAGGTAAACGCCGTAACTTTTCACCTCAAACGAAGCTACATTGTTCACAAAGCCTACACGTTTCTCCCTCTTAACTGAAAAGAATTGGATGTTAGAGGACCTGTGGTTTGTATCAGTTTCAGAAACAGAGTTGAACTATATATGTTCCGTGTGTGCAGGAAACACAGTTCTTTTGTTCTGAGCACACTCACATTTCCCTCTGTATTAGAGAATCTAGAAAGCAAGAGCATGCTTCTTGCTCTAAAGCAGAATGTGTTTCATGGATGAGGACTGTGCCGTGTGTTTCCCTTCAGAAACTGAGTTAAATCCCAGAAGTGTGTCTTCCTACAAGCATGATTTAGTTTCAGGTAAACGCAGTCACCTTTCAGCTCAAACGAAGCTACATTGTTCACAAAGCTCACACGTTTCTCCCTCTTAACTGAAAAGCATTGGATGTTAGTGGACCTGTGGTTTGTATCAGTTTCAGAAACAGAGTTGAACGAGATATGGTCCGTGTGTGTAGGAAACACAGTTCTTTTGTTCTGAGCACACTCACGTTTCCCTCTGTATTAGAGACTCTCGAAAGCAAGAGTGTGCTTCTTGCTCTAAAGCAGATTGTGTTTCATGGATGAGAACTGTGCCATGTGTTTCCCTTCAGAAACGGAGTTAAATGACAGGCTCTGTGCCTTCCTACAAGCAAGACTTCGTTTCAGGTAAACGCAGTCACTTTTCAGCTCAAACGAAGCTACATTTTTCACAAAGCCCACACGTTTCTCGCTCTTAACTGAAAAGAATTGGATGTTAGAGGACCTGTGGTTTGTATCAGTTTCAGAAACAGAGTTGAACTAGATATCGTCCGTGTGTAGGAAACACAGATATTTTGTTCTGAGCACACTCACGTTTCCCTCTGTATTAGAGACTCTTGAAAGCAAAAGCATGCTTCTTGCTCTAAAGCAGAATGTGTTGCATGGATGAGAACTGTGCCGTGTGTTTCCCTTCAGAAACGGAGTTAATGCCAGAAGTGTGTCTTCCTACAAGCAAGACTTCGTTTCAGGTAAACGCAGTCACTTTTCAGCTCATACGAAGCTACATTGTTCACAAAGCTCACACGTTTCTCCCTCTTAACTGAAAAGCATTGGATGTTAGAGGACCTGTGGTTTGTATCAGTTTCAGAAACAGAGTTGAACTAGATATGGTCTGTGTGTGTAGGAAACACAGTTCTTTTGTTCTGAGCACACTCACGTTTCCCTCTGTATTAGAGACTCTAGAAAGCAAGAGCGTGCTTCTTGCTCTAAAGCAGAGTGTGTTTCATGGATGAGAACTGTGCCGTGTGTTTCCCTTCAGAAACGGAGTTAAATGCAAGGCTCTGTGTCTTTCTTCAAGCAAGACTTTGTTTCAGGTAAACGCAGTAACTTTTCACCTCAAACGAAGCTACATTGTTCACAAAGCCTACACGTTTCTCGCTCTTAACTGAAAAGAATTGGATGTTAGAGGACCTGTGGTTTGTATCAGTTTCAGAAACAGAGTTGAACTAGATATGGTCCGTGTGTGTAGGAAACACAGTTCTTTTGTTCTGAGCACACTCACGTTTCCCTCTGTATTAGAGACTCTAGAAAGCAAGAGCATGCTTCTTGCTCTAAAGCAGAATGTGTTTCATGGATGAGGACTGTGCCGTTTGTTTCCTTTCAGAAACTGAGTTAAATCCCAGAAGTGTGCCTTCCTACAAGCAAGATTTAGTTTCAGGTAAACGCAGTCACTTTTCAGCTCAAACGAAGCTACATTGTTCACAAAGCTCACACGTTTCACCCTCTTAACTGAAAAGCATTGGATGTTAGTGGACCTGTGGTTTGTATCAGTTTCAGAAACAGAGTTGAACGAGATATGGTCCGTGTGTGTAGGAAACACAGTTCTTTTGTTCTGAGCACACTCACGTTTCCCTCTGTATTAGAGACTCTCGAAAGCAAGAGTGTGCTTCTTGCTCTAAAGCAGATTGTGTTTCATGGATGAGAACTGTGCCGTGTGTTTCCATTCAGAAACGGAGTTAAATGACAGGCTCTGTGCCTTCCTACAAGCAAGACTTCGTTTCAGGTAAACGCAGTCACTTTTCAGCTCAAACGAAGCTACATTGTTCACAATGCTCACACGTTTCTCGCTTTTAACTGAAAAGCATTGGATGTTAGAGGACCTGTGGTTTGTATCAGTTTCAGAAACAGAGTTGAACTAGATATGGTCCGTGTGTGTAGGAAACACAGTTCTTTTGTTCTGAGCACACTCACGTTTCCCTCTGTATTAGAGACCCTAGAAAGCAAGAGCGTGCTTCTTGCTCTAAAGCAGAGTGTGTTTCATGGATGAGAACTGTGCCGTGTGTTTCCCTTCAGAAACGGAGTTAAATGCCAGGCTCTGTGTCTTTCTTCAAGCAAGACTTTGTTTCATGTAAACGCAGTAACTTTTCACCTCAAACGAAGCTACATTGTTCACAAAGCCTACACGTTTCTCGCTCTTAACTGAAAAGAATTGGATGTTAGAGGACCTGTGGTTTATATCAGTTTCAGAAACAGAGTTGAACTAGTTATGGTCCGTGTGTGTAGGAAACACAGTTCTTTTGTTCTGAGCACACTCACGTTTCCCTCTGTATTAGAGACTCTAGAAAGCAAGAGCATGCTTCTTGCTCTAAAGCAGAATGTGTTTCATGGATGAGGACTGTGCCGTGTGTTTCCCTTCAGAAACTGAGTTAAATCCCAGAAGTGTGTCTTCCTACAAGCAAGTCTTAGTTTCAGGTAAACGCAGTCACTTTTCAGCTCAAACGAAGCTACATTGTTGACAAAGCTCACAAGTTTCTCCCTCTTAACTGAAAAGCATTGGATGTTAGAGGACCTGTGGTTTGTATCAGTTTCAGAAACAGAGTTGAACTAGATATGGTCTGTGTGTGTAGGAAACACAGTTCTTTTGTTCTGAGCACACTCATGTTTCCCTCTGTATTAGAGAATCTAGAAAGCAAGAGCGTGCTTCTTGCTCTAAAGCAGAGTGTGTTTCATGGATGAGAACTGTGCCGTGTGTTTCCCTTTAGAAACGGAGTTAAATGCCAGGCTCTGTGTCTTTCTTCAAGCAAGACTTTGTTTCAGGTAAACGCAGTAACTTTTCACCTCAAACGAAGCTACATTGTTCACAATGCTCACACGTTTCTCGCTTTTAACTGAAAAGCATTGGATGTTAGAGGACCTGTGGTTTGTATCAGTTTCAGAAACAGAGTTGAACTAGATATGGTCCGTGTGTGTAGGAAACACAGTTCTTTTGTTCTGAGCACACTCACGTTTCCCTCTGTATTAGAGACTCTAGAAAGCAAGAGCGTGCTTCTTGCTCTAAAGCAGAGTGTGTTTCATGGATGAGAACTGTGCCGTGTGTTTCCCTTCAGAAACGGAGTTAAATGCCAGGCTCTGTGTCTTTCTTCAAGCAAGACTTTGTTTCATGTAAACGCAGTAACTTTTCACCTCAAACGAAGCTACATTGTTCACAAAGCCTACACGTTTCTCGCTCTTAACTGAAAAGAATTGGATGTTAGAGGACCTGTGGTTTATATCAGTTTCAGAAACAGAGTTGAACTAGTTATGGTCCGTGTGTGTAGGAAACACAGTTCTTTTTTTCTGAGCACACTCACGTTTCCCTCTGTATTAGAGACTCTAGAAAGCAAGAGCATGCTTCTTGCTCTAAAGCAGAATGTGTTTCATGGATGAGGACTGTGCCGTGTGTTTCCCTTCAGAAACTGAGTTAAATCCCAGAAGTGTGTCTTCCTACAAGCAAGACTTGGTTCAGGTAAACGCAGTCACTTTTCAGCTCAAACGAAGCTACATTGTTCACAAAGCTCACAAGTTTCTCCCTCTTAACTGAAAAGCATTGGATGTTAGAGGACCTGTGGTTTGTATCAGTTTCAGAAACAGAGTTGAACTAGATATGGTCTGTGTGTGTAGGAAACACAGTTCTTTTGTTCTGAGCACACTCATGTTTCCCTCTGTATTAGAGACTCTAGAAAGCAAGAGCGTGCTTCTTGCTCTAAAGCAGAGTGTGTTTCATGGATGAGAACTGTGCCGTGTGTTTCCCTTTCTAAACGGAGTTAAATGCCAGGCTCTGTGTCTTTCTTCAAGCAAGACATTGTTTCAGGTAAACGCAGTAACTTTTCACCTCAAACAAAGCTACATTGTTCACAAAGCCTACACGTTTCTCGCTCTTAACTGAAAAGAATTGGATGTTAGAGGACCTGTGGTTTGTATCAGTTTCAGAAACAGAGTTGAACTAGATATGGTCCGTGTGTGTAGGAAACACAGTTCTTTTGTTCTTAGCACACTCACGTTTCCCTCTGTATTAGAGACTCTAGAAAGCAAGAGCATGCTTCTTGCTCTAAAGCAGAATGTGTTTCATGGATGAGGACTGTGCCGTGTGTTTCCTTTCAGAAACTGAGTTAAATCCCAGAAGTGTGCCTTCCTACAAGCAAGATTTAGTTTCAGGTAAACGCAGTCACTTTTCAGCTCAAACGAAGCTACATTGTTCACAAAGCTCACACGTTTCACCCTCTTAACTGAAAAGCATTGGATGTTAGTGGACCTGTGGTTTGTATCAGTTTCAGAAACAGAGTTGAACGAGATATGGTCCGTGTGTGTAGGAAACACAGTTCTTTTGTTCTGAGCACACTCACGTTTCCCTCTGTATTAGAGACTCTCGAAAGCAAGAGTGTGCTTCTTGCTCTAAAGCAGATTGTGTTTCATGGATGAGAACTGTGCCGTGTGTTTCCATTTAGAAACGGAGTTAAATGACAGGCTCTGTGCCTTCCTACAAGCAAGACTTCGTTTCAGGTAAACGCAGTCACTTTTCAGCTCAAACGAAGCTAAATTGTTCACAAAGCTCACACGTTTCTCGCTTTTAACTGAAAAGCATTGGATGTTAGAGGACCTGTGGTTTGTATCAGTTTCAGAAACAGAGTTGAACTAGATATGGTCCGTGTGTGTAGGAAACACAGTTCTTTTGTTCTGAGCACACTCACGTTTCCCTCTGTATTAGAGACTCTAGAAAGCAAGAGCGTGCTTCTTGCTCTAAAGCAGAGTGTGTTTCATGGATGAGAACTGTGCCGTGTGTTTCCCTTCAGAAACGGAGTTAAATGCCAGGCTCTGTGTCTTTCTTCAAGCAAGACTTTGTTTCATGTAAACGCAGTAACTTTTCACCTCAAACGAAGCTACATTGTTCACAAAGCCTACACGTTTCTCGCTCTTAACTGAAAAGAATTGGATGTTAGAGGACCTGTGGTTTATATCAGTTTCAGAAACAGAGTTGAACTAGTTATGGTCCGTGTGTGTAGGAAACACAGTTCTTTTTTTCTGAGCACACTCACGTTTCCCTCTGTATTAGAGACTCTAGAAAGCAAGAGCATGCTTCTTGCTCTAAAGCAGAATGTGTTTCATGGATGAGGACTGTGCCGTGTGTTTCCCTTCAGAAACTGAGTTAAATCCCAGAAGTGTGTCTTCCTACAAGCAAGACTTGGTTCAGGTAAACGCAGTCACTTTTCAGCTCAAACGAAGCTACATTGTTCACAAAGCTCACAAGTTTCTCCCTCTTAACTGAAAAGCATTGGATGTTAGAGGACCTGTGGTTTGTATCAGTTTCAGAAACAGAGTTGAACTAGATATGGTCTGTGTGTGTAGGAAACACAGTTCTTTTGTTCTGAGCACACTCATGTTTCCATCTGTATTAGAGACTCTAGAAAGCAAGAGCGTGCTTCTTGCTCTAAAGCAGAGTGTGTTTCATGGATGAGAACTGTGCCGTGTGTTTCCCTTTCGAAACGGAGTTAAATGCCAGGCTCTGTGTCTTTCTTCAAGCAAGACATTGTTTCAGGTAAACGCAGTAACTTTTCACCTCAAACGAAGCTACATTGTTCACAAAGCCTACACGTTTCTCGCTCTTAACTGAAAAGAATTGGATGTTAGAGGACCTGTGGTTTGTATCAGTTTCAGAAACAGAGTTGAACTAGATATGGTCCGTGTGTGTAGGAAACACAGTTCTTTTGTTCTTAGCACACTCACGTTTCCCTCTGTATTAGAGACTCTAGAAAGCAAGAGCATGCTTCTTGCTCTAAAGCAGAATGTGTTTCATGGATGAGGACTGTGCCGTGTGTTTCCTTTCAGAAACTGAGTTAAATCCCAGAAGTGTGCCTTCCTACAAGCAAGATTTAGTTTCAGGTAAACGCAGTCACTTTTCAGCTCAAACGAAGCTACATTGTTCACAAAGCTCACACGTTTCACCCTCTTAACTGAAAAGCATTGGATGTTAGTGGACCTGTGGTTTGTATCAGTTTCAGAAACAGAGTTGAACGAGATATGGTCCGTGTGTGTAGGAAACACAGTTCTTTTGTTCTGAGCACACTCACGTTTCCCTCTGTATTAGAGACTCTCGAAAGCAAGAGTGTGCTTCTTGCTCTAAAGCAGATTGTGTTTCATGGATGAGAACTGTGCCGTGTGTTTCCATTCAGAAACGGAGTTAAATGACAGGCTCTGTGCCTTCCTACAAGCAAGACTTCATTTCAGGTAAACGCAGTCACTTTTCAGCTCAAACGAAGCTAAATTGTTCACAAAGCTCACACGTTTCTCGCTTTTAACTGAAAAGCATTGGATGTTAGAGGACCTGTGGTTTGTATCAGTTTCAGAAACAGAGTTGAACTAGATATGGTCCGTGTGTGTAGGAAACACAGTTCTTTTGTTCTGAGCACACTCACGTTTCCCTCTGTATTAGAGACTCTAGAAAGCAAGAGCGTGCTTCTTGCTCTAAAGCAGAGTGTGTTTCATGGATGAGAACTGTGCCGTGTGTTTCCCTTCAGAAACGGAGTTAAATGCCAGGCTCTGTGTCTTTCTTCAAGCAAGACTTTGTTTCATGTAAACGCAGTAACTTTTCACCTCAAACGAAGCTACATTGTTCACAAAGCCTACACGTTTCTCGCTCTTAACTGAAAAGAATTGGATGTTAGAGGACCTGTGGTTTATATCAGTTTCAGAAACAGAGTTGAACTAGTTATGGTCCGTGTGTGTAGGAAACACAGTTCTTTTTTTCTGAGCACACTCACGTTTCCCTCTGTATTAGAGACTCTAGAAAGCAAGAGCATGCTTCTTGCTCTAAAGCAGAATGTGTTTCATGGATGAGGACTGTGCCGTGTGTTTCCCTTCAGAAACTGAGTTAAATCCCAGAAGTGTGTCTTCCTACAAGCAAGACTTGGTTCAGGTAAACGCAGTCACTTTTCAGCTCAAACGAAGCTACATTGTTCACAAAGCTCACAAGTTTCTCCCTCTTAACTGAAAAGCATTGGATGTTAGAGGACCTGTGGTTTGTATCAGTTTCAGAAACAGAGTTGAACTAGATATGGTCTGTGTGTGTAGGAAACACAGTTCTTTTGTTCTGAGCACACTCATGTTTCCATCTGTATTAGAGACTCTAGAAAGCAAGAGCGTGCTTCTTGCTCTAAAGCAGAGTGTGTTTCATGGATGAGAACTGTGCCGTGTGTTTCCCTTTCGAAACGGAGTTAAATGCCAGGCTCTGTGTCTTTCTTCAAGCAAGACATTGTTTCAGGTAAACGCAGTAACTTTTCACCTCAAACGAAGCTACATTGTTCACAAAGCCTACACGTTTCTCGCTCTTAACTGAAAAGAATTGGATGTTAGAGGACCTGTGGTTTGTATCAGTTTCAGAAACAGAGTTGAACTAGATATGGTCCGTGTGTGTAGGAAACACAGTTCTTTTGTTCTTAGCACACTCACGTTTCCCTCTGTATTAGAGACTCTAGAAAGCAAGAGCATGCTTCTTGCTCTAAAGCAGAATGTGTTTCATGGATGAGGACTGTGCCGTGTGTTTCCTTTCAGAAACTGAGTTAAATCCCAGAAGTGTGCCTTCCTACAAGCAAGATTTAGTTTCAGGTAAACGCAGTCACTTTTCAGCTCAAACGAAGCTACATTGTTCACAAAGCTCACACGTTTCACCCTCTTAACTGAAAAGCATTGGATGTTAGTGGACCTGTGGTTTGTATCAGTTTCAGAAACAGAGTTGAACGAGATATGGTCCGTGTGTGTAGGAAACACAGTTCTTTTGTTCTGAGCACACTCACGTTTCCCTCTGTATTAGAGACTCTCGAAAGCAAGAGTGTGCTTCTTGCTCTAAAGCAGATTGTGTTTCATGGATGAGAACTGTGCCGTGTGTTTCCATTCAGAAACGGAGTTAAATGACAGGCTCTGTGCCTTCCTACAAGCAAGACTTCATTTCAGGTAAACGCAGTCACTTTTCACCTCAAAGGAAGCTACATTGTTCACAAAGCTCACACGTTTCTCCCTCTTAACTGAAAAGCATTGGATGTTAGAGGACCTGTGGTTTGTATCAGGTTCAGAAACAGAGTTGAACGAGATATGGTCCGTGTGTGTAGGAAACACAGTTCTTTTGTTCTGAGCACACTCAGGTTTCCCTCTGTATTAGAGACTCTAGAAAGCAAGAGCGTGCTTCTTGCTCTAAAGCAGAGTGTGTTTCATGGATGAGAACTGTGCCGTGTGTTCCCTTCAGAAACGGAGTTAAATGCCAGGCTCTGTGTCTTTCTTCAAGCAAGACTTTGTTTCATGTAAACGCAGTAACTTTTCACCTCAAACGAAGCTACATTGTTCACAAAGCCTACACGTTTCTCGCTCTTAACTGAAAAGAATTGGATGTTAGAGGACCTGTGGTTTATATCAGTTTCAGAAACAGAGTTGAACTAGTTATGGTCCGTGTGTGTAGGAAACACAGTTCTTTTGTTCTGAGCACACTCACGTTTCCCTCTGTATTAGAGACTCTAGAAAGCAAGAGCATGCTTCTTGCTCTAAAGCAGAATGTGTTTCATGGATGAGGACTGTGCCGTGTGTTTCCCTTCAGAAACTGAGTTAAATCCCAGAAGTGTGTCTTCCTACAAGCAAGACTTAGTTTCAGGTAAACGCTGTCACTTTTCAGCTCAAACGAAGCTACATTGTTCACAAAGCTCACAAGTTTCTCCCTCTTAACTGAAAAGCATTGGATGTTAGAGGACCTGTGGTTTGTATCAGTTTCAGAAACAGAGTTGAACTAGATATGGTCTGTGTGTGTAGGAAACACAGTTCTTTTGTTCTGAGCACACTCATGTTTCCCTCTGTATTAGAGACTCTAGAAAGCAAGAGCGTGCTTCTTGCTCTAAAGCAGAGTGTGTTTCATGGATGAGAACTGTGCCGTGTGTTTCCCTTTAGAAACGGAGTTAAATGCCAGGCTCTGTGTCTTTCTTCAAGCAAGACTTCGTTTCAGGTAAACGCAGTAACGTTTCACCTCAAACAAAGCTACATTGTTCACAAAGCCCACACGTTTCTCGCTCTTAACTGAAAAGAATTGGATGTTAGAGGACCTGTGGTTTGTATCAGTTTCAGAAACAGAGTTGAACTAGATATCATCCGTGTGTAGGAAACACAGATATTTTGTTCTGAGCACACTCACGTTTCCCTCTGTATTAGAGACTCTAGAAGGCAAGAGCATGCTTCTTGCTCTAAAGCAGAATGTGTTTCATGGATGAGGACTGTGCCGTGTGTTTCCCTTCAGAAACTGAGTTAAATCCCAGAAGTGTGTCTTCCTACAAGCATGATTTAGTTTCAGGTAAACGCAGTCAACTTTCAGCTCAAACGAAGCTACATTGTTCACAAAGCTCACACGTTTCTCCCTCTTAACTGAAAAGCATTGGATGTTAGAGGACCTGTGGTTTGTATCAGGTTCAGAAAAAGAGTTGAACGAGATATGGTCCGTGTGTGTAGGAAACACAGTTCTTTTGTTCTGAGCACACTCAGGTTTCCCTCTGTATTAGAGACTCTAGAAAGCAAGAGCGTGCTTCTTGCTCTAAAGCAGAGTGTGTTTCATGGATGAGAACTGTGCCGTGTGTTTCCCTTTCGAAACGGAGTTAAATGCCAGGCTCTGTGTCTTTCTTCAAGCAAGACATTGTTTCAGGTAAACGCAGTAACTTTTCACCTCAAACGAAGCTACATTGTTCACAAAGCCTACACGTTTCTCGCTCTTAACTGAAAAGAATTGGATGTTAGAGGACCTGTGGTTTGTATCAGTTTCAGAAACAGAGTTGAACTAGATATGGTCCGTGTGTGTAGGAAACACAGTTCTTTTGTTCTTAGCACACTCACGTTTCCCTCTGTATTAGAGACTCTAGAAAGCAAGAGCATGCTTCTTGCTCTAAAGCAGAATGTGTTTCATGGATGAGGACTGTGCCGTGTGTTTCCTTTCAGAAACTGAGTTAAATCCCAGAAGTGTGCCTTCCTACAAGCAAGATTTAGTTTCAGGTAAACGCAGTCACTTTTCAGCTCAAACGAAGCTACATTGTTCACAAAGCTCACACGTTTCACCCTCTTAACTGAAAAGCATTGGATGTTAGTGGACCTGTGGTTTGTATCAGTTTCAGAAACAGAGTTGAACGAGATATGGTCCGTGTGTGTAGGAAACACAGTTCTTTTGTTCTGAGCACACTCACGTTTCCCTCTGTATTAGAGACTCTCGAAAGCAAGAGTGTGCTTCTTGCTCTAAAGCAGATTGTGTTTCATGGATGAGAACTGTGCCGTGTGTTTCCATTCAGAAACGGAGTTAAATGACAGGCTCTGTGCCTTCCTACAAGCAAGACTTCATTTCAGGTAAACGCAGTAACTTTTCACCTCAAAGGAAGCTACATTGTTCACAAAGCTCACACGTTTCTCCCTCTTAACTGAAAAGCATTGGATGTTAGAGGACCTGTGGTTTGTATCAGGTTCAGAAACAGAGTTGAACGAGATATGGTCCGTGTGTGTAGGAAACACAGTTCTTTTGTTCTGAGCACACTCAGGTTTCCCTCTGTATTAGAGACTCTAGAAAGCAAGAGCGTGCTTCTTGCTCTAAAGCAGAGTGTGTTTCATGGATGAGAACTGTGCCGTGTGTTCCCTTCAGAAACGGAGTTAAATGCCAGGCTCTGTGTCTTTCTTCAAGCAAGACTTTGTTTCATGTAAACGCAGTAACTTTTCACCTCAAACGAAGCTACATTGTTCACAAAGCCTACACGTTTCTCGCTCTTAACTGAAAAGAATTGGATGTTAGAGGACCTGTGGTTTATATCAGTTTCAGAAACAGAGTTGAACTAGTTATGGTCCGTGTGTGTAGGAAACACAGTTCTTTTGTTCTGAGCACACTCACGTTTCCCTCTGTATTAGAGACTCTAGAAAGCAAGAGCATGCTTCTTGCTCTAAAGCAGAATGTGTTTCATGGATGAGGACTGTGCCGTGTGTTTCCCTTCAGAAACTGAGTTAAATCCCAGAAGTGTGTCTTCCTACAAGCAAGACTTAGTTTCAGGTAAACGCTGTCACTTTTTAGCTCAAACGAAGCTACATTGTTCACAAAGCTCACAAGTTTCTCCCTCTTAACTGAAAAGCATTGGATGTTAGAGGACCTGTGGTTTGTATCAGTTTCAGAAACAGAGTTGAACTAGATATGGTCTGTGTGTGTAGGAAACACAGTTCTTTTGTTCTGAGCACACTCATGTTTCCCTCTGTATTAGAGACTCTAGAAAGCAAGAGCGTGCTTCTTGCTCTAAAGCAGAGTGTGTTTCATGGATGAGAACTGTGCCGTGTGTTTCCCTTTAGAAACGGAGTTAAATGCCAGGCTCTGTGTCTTTCTTCAAGCAAGACTTCGTTTCAGGTAAACGCAGTAACGTTTCACCTCAAACAAAGCTACATTGTTCACAAAGCCCACACGTTTCTCGCTCTTAACTGAAAAGAATTGGATGTTAGAGGACCTGTGGTTTGTATCAGTTTCAGAAACAGAGTTGAACTAGATATCGTCCGTGTGTAGGAAACACAGATATTTTGTTCTGAGCACACTCACGTTTCCCTCTGTATTAGAGACTCTAGAAGGCAAGAGCATGCTTCTTGCTCTAAAGCAGAATGTGTTTCATGGATGAGGACTGTGCCGTGTGTTTCCCTTCAGAAACTGAGTTAAATCCCAGAAGTGTGTCTTCCTACAAGCATGATTTAGTTTCAGGTAAACGCAGTCACCTTTCAGCTCAAACGAAGCTACATTGTTCACAAAGCTCACACGTTTCTCCCTCTTAACTGAAAAGCATTGGATGTTAGAGGACCTGTGGTTTGTATCAGGTTCAGAAACAGAGTTGAACGAGATATGGTCCGTGTGTGTAGGAAACACAGTTCTTTTGTTCTGAGCACACTCAGGTTTCCCTCTGTATTAGAGACTCTAGAAAGCAAGAGCGTGCTTCTTGCTCTAAAGCAGAGTGTGTTTCATGGATGAGAACTGTGCCGTGTGTTTCCCTTCAGAAACGGAGTTAAATGCCAGGCTCTGTGTCTTTCTTCAAGCAAGACTTTGTTTCATGTAAACGCAGTAACTTTTCACCTCAAACGAAGCTACATTGTTCACAAAGCCTACACGTTTCTCGCTCTTAACTGAAAAGAATTGGATGTTAGAGGACCTGTGGTTTATATCAGTTTCAGAAACAGAGTTGAACTAGTTATGGTCCGTGTGTGTAGGAAACACAGTTCTTTTGTTCTGAGCACACTCACATTTCCCTCTGTATTAGAGACTCTAGAAAGCAAGAGCATGCTTCTTGCTCTAAAGCAGAATGTGTTTCATGGATGAGGACTGTGCCGTGTGTTTCCCTTCAGAAACTGAGTTAAATCCCAGAAGTGTGTCTTCCTACAAGCAAGACTTAGTTTCAGGTAAACGCAGTCACTTTTCAGCTCAAACGAAGCTACATTGTTCACAAAGCTCACAAGTTTCTCCCTCTTAACTGAAAAGCATTGGATGTTAGAGGACCTGTGGTTTGTATCAGTTTCAGAAACAGAGTTGAACTAGATATGGTCTGTGTGTGTAGGAAACACAGTTCTTTTGTTCTGAGCACACTCATGTTTCCCTCTGTATTAGAGACTCTAGAAAGCAAGAGCATGCTTCTTGCTCTAAAGCAGAGTGTGTTTCATGGATGAGAACTGTGCCGTGTGTTTCCCTTTAGAAACGGAGTTAAATGCCAGGCTCTGTGTCTTTCTTCAAGCAAGACTTCGTTTCAGGTAAACGCAGTAACGTTTCACCTCAAACAAAGCTACGTTGTTCACAAAGCCCACACGTTTCTCGCTCTTAACTGAAAAGAATTGGATGTTAGAGGACCTGTGGTTTGTATCAGTTTCAGAAACAGAGTTGAACTAGATATCGTCCGTGTGTAGGAAACACAGATATTTTGTTCTGAGCACACTCACGTTTCCCTCTGTATTAGAGACTCTAGAAGGCAAGAGCATGCTTCTTGCTCTAAAGCAGAATGTGTTTCATGGATGAGGACTGTGCCGTGTGTTTCCCTTCAGAAACTGAGTTAAATCCCAGAAGTGTGTCTTCCTACAAGCATGATTTAGTTTCAGGTAAACGCAGTCAACTTTCAGCTCAAACGAAGCTACATTGTTCACAAAGCTCACACGTTTCTCCCTCTTAACTGAAAAGCATTGGATGTTAGTGGACCTGTGGTTTGTATCAGTTTCAGAAACAGAGCTGAACAAGATATGGTCCGTGTGTGTAGGAAACACAGTTCTTTTGTTCTGAGCACACTCACGTTTCCCTCTGTATTAGAGATTCTCGAAAGCAAGAGTGTGCTTCTTGCTCTAAAGCAGATTGTGTTTCATGGATGAGAACTGTGCCGTGTGTTTCCCTTCAGAAACGGAGTTAAATGACAGCCTCTGTGCCTTCCTACAAGCAAGACTTCGTTTCAGGTAAACGCAGTCACTTTTCAGCTCAAACGAAGCTACATTTTTCACAAAGCCCACACGTTTCTCGCTCTTAATTGAAAAGAATTGGATGTTAGAGGACCTGTGGTTTGTATCAGTTTCAGAAACAGAGTTGAACTAGATATCGTCCGTGTGTAGGAAACACAGATATTTTGTTCTGAGCACACTCACGTTTCCCTCTGTATTAGAGACTCTAGAAAGCAAGAGCGTGCTTCTTGCTCTAAAGCAGAGTGTGTTGCATGGATGAGAACTGTGCCGTGTGTTTCCCTTCAGAAACGGAGTTAATGCCAGAAGTGTGTCTTCCTACAAGCAAGACTTCGTTTCAGGTAAACGCAGTCACTTTTCAGCTCATACGAAGCTACATTGTTCACAAAGCTCACACGTTTCACCCTCTTAACTGAAAAGCATTGGATGTTAGTGGACCTGTGGTTTGTATCAGTTTCAGAAACAGAGTTGAACGAGATATGGTCCGTGTGTGTAGGAAACACAGTTCTTTTGTTCTGAGCACACTCACGTTTCCCTCTGTATTAGAGACTCTCGAAAGCAAGAGTGTGCTTCTTGCTCTAAAGCAGATTGTGTTTCATGGATGAGAACTGTGCCGTGTGTTTCCATTCAGAAACGGAGTTAAATGACAGGCTCTGTGCCTTCCTACAAGCAAGACTTCGTTTCAGGTAAACGCAGTCACTTTTCAGCTCAAACGAAGCTACATTGTTCACAAAGCTCACACGTTTCTCGCTTTTAACTGAAAAGCATTGGATGTTAGAGGACCTGTGGTTTGTATCAGTTTCAGAAACAGAGTTGAACTAGATATGGTCCGTGTGTGTAGGAAACACAGTTCTTTTGTTCTGAGAACACTCACGTTTCCCTCTGTATTAGAGACTCTAGAAAGCAAGAGCGTGCTTCTTGCTCTAAAGCAGAGTGTGTTTCATGGATGAGAACTGTGCCGTGTGTTTCCCTTCAGAAACGGAGTTAAATGCCAGGCTCTGTGTCTTTCTTCAAGCAAGACTTTGTTTCATGTAAACGCAGTAACTTTTCACCTCAAACGAAGCTACATTGTTTACAAAGCCTACACGTTTCTCGCTCTTAACTGAAAAGAATTGGATGTTAGAGGACCTGTGGTTTATATCAGTTTCAGAAACAGAGTTGAACTAGTTATGGTCCGTGTGTGTAGGAAACACAGTTCTTTTGTTCTGAGCACACTCACGTTTCCCTATGTATTAGAGATTCTATAAACAAGAGCCTGATTCTTGCTCTAAAGCAGAATGTGTTTCATGGATGAGAACTGTGCCGTGTGTTTCCCTTCAGAAACGGAGTTAAATGCCAGGCTCTGTGTCTTCCTACAAGCAAGAAACGTTTCAGGTAAACGCAATCACTTTTCATCTCAAACGAAGCTACATTGTTCACGAAGCTCACACGTTTCTCGCTCTTAACTGAAAAGCATTGGATGTTAGACAACCTGTGGTTTGTATCAATTTTAGAAGCAGAGTTGAACTTGATATGGTCCGTGTGTAGGAAACAAAGTTCTTTTGTTCTGAGCACACTCACGTTTCCCTCTGTATTAGAGACTCTAGAAAGCAAGAGTGTCCTTCTTGCTCTAATGCAGAGTGTGTTTCATGGATGAGAACTGTGCCGTGTGTTTTCCTTCAGAAACAGAGTTAAATGCCAGGCCCTGTGTCTTTCTTCAAGCAAGACTTCGTTTCAGGTAAACGCAGTCACTTTTCAGCTCAAACGAAGCTCCATTGTTCACGAAGCTCACACGTTTCTCCCTCTTACATGGAAAGCATTGGATGTTAGAGGACCTGTGGTTTCTATCAGTTTCAGAAACAGAGTTGAACTAGATATGGTCCGTGTGTAGGAAACACACTTCTTTTGTTCTGAGCACTCTCATGTTTCCCTCTGTATTAGAGACTCTAGAAAGCAAGAGCATGCTTCTTGCTCTAAAGCAGAGTGTGTTTCATGGATGAGAACTGTGCCGTGTGTTTTCCTTCAGAAACAGAGTTAAATGCCAGGCTCTGTGTCTTTCTTCAAGCAAGACTTCGTTTCAGGTAAACGCAGTCACTTTTGAGCTCAAACGAAGCTACATTGTTCACAAAGCTCACACGTTTCTCCCTCTTAACTGAAAAGCATTGGATGTTAGAGGACCTGTGGTTTGTATCAGGTTCAGAAACAGAGTTGAACTAGATATGGTCCGTGTGTGTAGGAAACACAGTTCTTTTGTTCTGAGCACACTCAGGTTTCCCTCTGTATTAGAGACTCTAGAAATCAAGAGCGTGCTTCTTGCTCTAAAGCAGAGTGTGTTTCATGGATGAGAACTGTGCGGTGTATTTCTCTTCAGAAACGGAGATAAATGCCAGAAGTGTTTCTTCCTACAAGCAAAACTACGTTTCAGGTAAACACAGTGACTTTTCACGTCAAACGAAGCTACATTGTTCACGAAGCTCACCCGTTTCTCGCTCTTAACTGAAAAGAATTGGACGTTAGACGACCTGTGGTTTGTATCAGTTTGAGAAACAGATTTGAACGAGATATGGTCCGTGTGTGTAGGAAACACAGTTCTTTTGTTCTGAGCACACTCACGTTTCCCTCTGTATTAGAGACTCTAGAAAGCAAGAGCGTGCTTCTTGCTCTAAAGCAGAATGTGTTTCATGGATGAGGACTGTGCCGTGTGTTTCCCTTCAGAAACTGAGTTAAATCCCAGAAGTGTGTCTTCCTACAAGCAAGACTTAGTTTCAGGTAAACGCAGTCACTTTTCAGCTCAAATACGCTAGATTGTTCACAAAGCTCACATGTTTCTCCCTCTTAACTGAAAAACATTGGATGTTAGAGGACCTGTGGTTTGTATCAGTTTCAGAAACAGAGTTGAACTAGATATGGTCCGTGTGTGTAGGAAACACAGTTCTTTTGTTCTGAGCACACTCACGTTTCCCTCTATATTAGAGATTCTAGAAAGCAAGAGCGTGCTTCTTGCTCTAAAGCAGAGTGTGTTTCATGGATGAGAACTGTGCCGTGTGTTTCCCTTCAGAAACGGAGTTAAATGCCAGGCTCTGTGTCTTTCTTCAAGCAAGAGTTCGTTTCAGGTAAACGCAGTAACTTTTCACCTCAAACGAAGCTACATTGTTCACAAAGCCAACACGTTTCTCGCTCTTAACTGAAAAGAATTGGATGTTAGAGGACCTGTGGTTTGTATCAGTTTCAGAAACAGAGTTGAACTAGATATGGTCCGTGTGTGCAGGAAACACAGTTCTTTTGTTCTGAGCACACTCACGTTTCCCTCTGTATTAGAGACTCTAGAAAGCAAGAGCATGCTTCTTGCTCTAAAGCAGAATGTGTTTCATGGATGAGGACTGTGCCGTGTGTTTCCCTTCAGAAACTGACTTAAATCCCAGAAGTGTGTCTTCCTACAAGCATGATTTAGTTTCAGGTAAACGCAGTAACTTTTCACCTCAAAGGAAGCTACATTGTTCACAAAGCTCACACGTTTCTCCCTCTTAACTGAAAAGCATTGGATGTTAGAGGACCTGTGGTTTGTATCAGGTTCAGAAACAGAGTTGAACGAGATATGGTCCGTGTGTGTAGGAAACACAGTTCTTTTGTTCTGAGCACACTCAGGTTTCCCTCTGTATTAGAGACTCTAGAAAGCAAGAGCGTGCTTCTTGCTCTAAAGCAGAGTGTGTTTCATGGATGAGAACTGTGCCGTGTGTTCCCTTCAGAAACGGAGTTAAATGCCAGGCTCTGTGTCTTTCTTCAAGCAAGACTTTGTTTCATGTAAACGCAGTAACTTTTCACCTCAAACGAAGCTACATTGTTCACAAAGCCTACACGTTTCTCGCTCTTAACTGAAAAGAATTGGATGTTAGAGGACCTGTGGTTTATATCAGTTTCAGAAACAGAGTTGAACTAGTTATGGTCCGTGTGTGTAGGAAACACAGTTCTTTTGTTCTGAGCACACTCACGTTTCCCTCTGTATTAGAGACTCTAGAAAGCAAGAGCATGCTTCTTGCTCTAAAGCAGAATGTGTTTCATGGATGAGGACTGTGCCGTGTGTTTCCCTTCAGAAACTGAGTTAAATCCCAGAAGTGTGTCTTCCTACAAGCAAGACTTAGTTTCAGGTAAACGCTGTCACTTTTCAGCTCAAACGAAGCTACATTGTTCACAAAGCTCACAAGTTTCTCCCTCTTAACTGAAAAGCATTGGATGTTAGAGGACCTGTGGTTTGTATCAGTTTCAGAAACAGAGTTGAACTAGATATGGTCTGTGTGTGTAGGAAACACAGTTCTTTTGTTCTGAGCACACTCATGTTTCCCTCTGTATTAGAGACTCTAGAAAGCAAGAGCGTGCTTCTTGCTCTAAAGCAGAGTGTGTTTCATGGATGAGAACTGTGCCGTGTGTTTCCCTTTAGAAACGGAGTTAAATGCCAGGCTCTGTGTCTTTCTTCAAGCAAGACTTCGTTTCAGGTAAACGCAGTAACGTTTCACCTCAAACAAAGCTACATTGTTCACAAAGCCCACACGTTTCTCGCTCTTAACTGAAAAGAATTGGATGTTAGAGGACCTGTGGTTTGTATCAGTTTCAGAAACAGAGTTGAACTAGATATCGTCCGTGTGTAGGAAACACAGATATTTTGTTCTGAGCACACTCACGTTTCCCTCTGTATTAGAGACTCTAGAAGGCAAGAGCATGCTTCTTGCTCTAAAGCAGAATGTGTTTCATGGATGAGGACTGTGCCGTGTGTTTCCCTTCAGAAACTGAGTTAAATCCCAGAAGTGTGTCTTCCTACAAGCATGATTTAGTTTCAGGTAAACGCAGTCACCTTTCAGCTCAAACGAAGCTACATTGTTCACAAAGCTCACACGTTTCTCCCTCTTAACTGAAAAGCATTGGATGTTAGAGGACCTGTGGTTTGTATCAGGTTCAGAAACAGAGTTGAACGAGATATGGTCCGTGTGTGTAGGAAACACAGTTCTTTTGTTCTGAGCACACTCAGGTTTCCCTCTGTATTAGAGACTCTAGAAAGCAAGAGCGTGCTTCTTGCTCTAAAGCAGAGTGTGTTTCATGGATGAGAACTGTGCCGTGTGTTTCCCTTCAGAAACGGAGTTAAATGCCAGGCTCTGTGTCTTTCTTCAAGCAAGACTTTGTTTCATGTAAACGCAGTAACTTTTCACCTCAAACGAAGCTACATTGTTCACAAAGCCTACACGTTTCTCGCTCTTAACTGAAAAGAATTGGATGTTAGAGGACCTGTGGTTTATATCAGTTTCAGAAACAGAGTTGAACTAGT